>VXAK01020997.1:203742-243554 GCA_013399435.1 Arenaria interpres
CGGGCCCGGCAAGCCCAGGCCTGGGCTCCGCGGCGGGGCCCGCCGGCAGCTGCCGCCCGCCCTCGGTCACCCCGGGCTCCCGGCGCTGGGGCGAGTGACAGGCGGCAAGGGCAGCCACACACCAGCCGCCCCACCCGGAAAACGGCGTTTATTTCCGAGAGTTGCATTCCCTGCCGGCTGTTTTCTCGCTTTCCCCACAAACGCAGAGCTGAAGTAAAGCCAGGGAGGGGGTGTCTCCCCACACAGGGGCTGAAGGCACCCCAGAGCCGCCCCACGCACCCGAGACACTGGCTTTTATCATCCTTGCGTTTTACTTCTCCTTTCTCCACCCGAAGGCAGGCTGCAGAGGGGTGCCAAGGAAAACACCGACGCGCCGTTGGGGGGCAGTTTGTTTTTTCCACTTTTAAGACATTCCCGGAGACCCTGCGGCGATAAGGATACCTAGGGCAGCCGCCTTCCTCAAACACGGCTCTGGAACACACCTCTTCACAGTTTTTTCCCTTTTCATACAATATCTGCGTCCTAGCACGTGACAAAGTGAGAGAGGTGGGGTGGGATTTCAACTCTGCACATCTCTTTAATTTCATTTATCAGAACGCATTAAGAATAAATGGCATTATTCAATTTTACTCTTAAGCTCACTGTTAGCTAAAATTATACAAGAGAGATTCTCCATGGAGTTGCAGTCAGTGAGTCTACTCCTTTCAATACGTTTAGTCCAGTTAGTCTGATATTTTTGGGACATAAGTTTTTAAAACTCCATAAAACATCCTGCCTGGAATAAAAAAATAATCTCTGCATATTTTAATAAACAACTGTAGCAAAGACAGTGAAGAGTAAAAAGAGACAGTAGCTGTTCCTAGACCCATGATGGAGCTGAAGGAGAGTTCTGTTCCACCACACCAAGGGAGCAAGAAGGTAGGTTAGGGAATATGAAAAAAAAAAAAAAGAAAATCTAGAAAAACCTTAATCTCTAGAGGATGTGAAGAAAGAGCTCTTCAAGAAACACTTTTCCATTTCATGTGTCTCTAATCGTAGAACAAAAAGTTTAAAATACATAATTTCATCACTCCAAAACCAACAAAACCCTAACGTGTGGATGTTAGTTTAATCATTATTTTCCAGGGAATAAAAAGCAAGCCAAAACTCATCCTGAACAGTTAAGGAGTACGAGTGGTGGTAGTCAAGTGTTTGCATATATCATTTCCCCCCAAATATTTACATAATAAGTACAAATTTCTCAATGTTGACTGACCACAATGAAAAAATAATGTTCTGGAAACACTAAGCAAGACAGTTGTATCATTTTCAATATTAATTGTAATTAATCAGCTATGTGCTGTTAGGGTTATTCTATCTGCTCAGCGGTAGTCCTACACATCAAGATCCAGATGCCTCCAAAATCCACTCCAAAGTCCCAGTTCCCAGCTTCTCACGCCATTCGTGGCAATTTAAGAAAGAAAAAAATGTTTGGGTTTTCTCCTAATGTAGGGACTTGTTACTGAAAGGTCAAAAAAATATGTCTACCCTCTGACCAACTTCATGCTATCAATGGCTTTTTTAAGGAAAGCCTTTCTTCAGAGAACCGCATGGTAAGTGAACACATGGCTTTCCTGGTAAGAAGCCTGCAAACATGGGTTACACCAGCTGGCCACATCTGACCAGCTAGAAAACCCCAAACCACCTTTTTGGCGCTTTTCTCCAGAGGTCACAAATATTCAAATGCTGTATCATATAAACAAATTGGAAAACGTGACAAGACAACTCATTAATTGTATTTTATAAAACTTGACGGGCGCTAGTCTGCTTCCTGCGGTCATTGCAGCCAGTGGTTACTCAAAAACCACAGCTGATCTGGGCTTTTATATACACATACTTAAATTTAACTGAAATTCACTGATGTCAACAGACAGCCATTACTATACACCTTTTTTTTCACGTTTTGCAACAAAATGAGAGAAAGGAAAGTGCAAGAAGTTACAACAAAATTAGGAAGAAATGTACGAAAAATATTCTATCACCTAAATAAAATAAAGTCGTGGCTGAGCAGAACCGGTTGATTTTCTAAGGTAAAAGACAATGAAAGTGAAATATGTCCTCAGTACCTTCTAAAATTAAGCACAAGCTAAGGTGGCCTTCAGCCATTGAAGAATACTATGCAGTTTTTGGTTCTTTATGTTTTTTCTTCATTTTCTATTTTTTACTTTATACTATATGCATGGGTTTTTTTCAGCTATATATTAGGAATTTAAAAGTTCTCCCTTTTTTCCCTTTTTCCTTCAGAAATGATTTTTTTTTTTTTTAAATAAACTTTGCCTTATCAAAATGTAACCACATGCAAATCATACTAGGTCACTTCTGAAGAGCAAACTTTAGAATTTCTGAAAGATGAACGTTTTAAAATGTTTGACTATTTAATCCCTAGCATTGAAGCCTGGATGGGGATTAGAATGGCCACAGCGTACACAAGCGATGAGAACAGGGGTGTGTTCTCAGCTTCTCTGAAGCTTAAATTCAACCTCCTCTCCTGCGTTTTAGCTGCTTATTCACTCTGTTATTCTTTTATCACCAGGAGTAACACTGGGATGCCAAAAGCATGAATGAAGTCACAGTGAGAACTTCCTTCTATGCGTGGTACATAGAATTAAGCTGCAGGTGTGTTTCAGGAGGCTGCCTCAAGAACCTGTGACTCACCAGCTTTGTACCAAGCACGCACTGCCATGCGGTCACGGCTAACTTTCTCCTGGCAAAAACTGGCAAGTGGTTTCATCTCCATGGATGATGAAGTGGACACTAGATTGGGAATTCAGCCTCAGAAGACTACAGATACTTTAATGAAAAGATTATTTTTCACCAAAAGAGTAACACAGAGCGATATATATTTGCTACGAATTGGCAGAATCACAGCAGTTTACTTGACTTCTGTAGGGAGAAGCATCTTTCTTTTCTTGAACTTACAGAAAAGGGATTAATTCATGAGTAACAAGGTTTAGAAAACAATGGGTGTGGAGAAAAAGAGACCAGAAAAATGAGTAATACCCAGAGATCAGTGAGAAAAACACACTGACTCTCTTCTCCTGGTTACTTTTCCAGACCTTTCTTGCTTACACTGCTGTCAGAGTATGTAAGTTTTTCTCCAAGACGAAAATTTCAATTGATACCTGAAATACAGTTCAATACTTTTAACTGCAAGGGATCAGAAGCAGGGGAAAAAACTCCTTAGTTTCACAGGTTTGCTTTTACATCTGGTGAGCAAAACAGCCCAGACACCAGCTGGTAATGATGCACAGCCCTGTTTACACAGGGCTAGGAGCCCTGAGAACCGAACTCCCCCTGAGGTTTTGGAAGGCTGCACTGGGAAAAGGTGGCAATTTCTTCAGAAGTCCTCACCTTCGCGCACAACCTACGCAAACTCTGGTTTGAAGCGTGTCCATACTTTTTTGAAGTACGCTCCCTCCTCTTCCTTCTGGTTTTTCTTTTCGTGCGACTGTTTGCTGGCTGGACCTGGCAGTGGAAAGTGCTGAACAATAGGAGCGGGTCCAGCCCTGTTGCCGACTCAGACCTAAGAGCTCATCAGATTTCGCCGCTGCGTTCCGCATTTTGGTACGCAAAGAAATACAGATACTTATCTAAACCAAACTTCCTGAGGGAGAACTATCCCCAGCGAGGATGGTTCCTGCGAGGGCCGATACACGCTTCAGCAAGAGCCCATCAGTGTGCAGCAGACGGCGTGCCAACTGCGCTTGAAGCCATAGATACCTACAGAACTTCAGCTCAGTCCGACTGGATAAATTACCCAGTTAATTGCCTTGGGATTCATATTTACATTCAAAAAAAGGATAAGCAGATCTGAGGTCAAATCATTAAGCTGTTCCATTAAAAACTTTGTTTTAGGCAAACGGATTTCGGAAAACTTCTTTTGTAATGTAAAATGGAACCATCTGTACATAAATTTTGGGAGTTATTTTGATGTTACGTTTATTGATATAATTATGTCTTTACTAAGCCGTTTACTGTTTCAGGGCCCTATTAGCTATGAGGGCTTGTTAACAATACTCTGAAATCACAGGGAACTCTTCTTCTTTTGCTTTGGCTTGGAAAGAGAAAAAAATTCTAAATGTGTTTATTTCCATGTTTTATATTTGCATGTAGCATCTACTTCCTTTAATGTGAAAATTTTATGATCATGAAGCTTTTGTCTCAATTTGTTTAGCTTTACTGATTGAACAGACATATTAGCACAACAGTATGACACCATATTACTTAGCAGTGTTTAAAGAAAGAAAAGTCCCAAGGTGAATTACTTCTTCATATTCACTTTATTATTCTTAAAGCAGTGAGAAGACTGATACTGCAATTACTACAAAAAGAAATAATTACAAAAATTATGGTGCTAATAACCCACCATATCTTAAATTGTTTCCTCTCTGGAGTTGGAGATTATTGGGTTTCCAGTTTCAATTTTGAAAAGGAAAAGTCTCCCACACAGCTCAGCAAAACAGATTTCTGAAAAGAAAGCTTTCACTGGCTTGTTGCTTGATTCGGAGAGACAGAATATAGCAGATTCTGCCAGACCAACTGCTCAAAACCCCAACTGGCTTCTGAAAGCATTTACTCCTCTGTAATACTAAGGAGCAGTTACCCAGGGGTCCTGTGGACCCAACAACTGCTGGACCATTTGCACAACAGAGAGAAGAGCAGAAGCAGGCAAAGCATCCATACAGCATCAGACTTGGCTACCCAGCAAATAAATCTTTGTTTAAACGGACACCAAAGCAGTACCAGAAGCCTTCAATGTATATTTAGTGCAGTGAGCAGCATCTCCAAGAAATACACCTATCAGGAAGGCAACACAAACACAACTTTACAGATTAATTATTTAAACTCCTAGAAATTGCATGGTTTTAAGCATTTAAACTCTGCTTTCCTTCTTTATGAAAAACAACGAGTAACTAGATAAGAAGTTCAACAAAAATTGTCATCGGTATTGCAAGTAAAGTTAAGTAGGAGGGTGGGGAACTACAAGGTAATGTCATCCTATTTGCTCTCTGTTTACTGTAAAGTACATCAAGAATTTGTATTTTTTGCCCCATTTGACCTCCAAAATGGATGAAATCCATTACATCTTGTCAGAGAGGCTTGGGAAGGAACACAGAGTGAGAGGTGAACCCAGTAATTAAATATGTTGAAAGGTTTCATGATAATTTAAAATCAGTGATGGATTTACCGCAGCAGAATCAAGAAACAAGAGCCAAGAGGAAAGAAACGGGTAACATAAACCAAGAACTTGGGTATTTTCCCTGGAGGGTAGAGAATTAGCATTAGACAGAATAAAATGTTAAAAATCACAAGACACAAAAGTCTTAGGGAGGATCATTTGAAGTAGTTAGCAAGATTCAAGGAGTTAGTTGAAATACGAAAAGAAAAACATCCCCACCAAAGGGTCTGTTGGGCTTTCATCAGGTTAAAAGCCCGCCATAGCCAGGAGGTAGCTCCTAACACACCTCGTGGGACGCAGGGAAGTTCTCGGTTTCTCCCCTGGCAAGCTCACTTCAAAGCAAAGTTTGTAAACATCTTGGGGGAGGGGGGCAGAAAATTACAGCGGGTTTCAGAAACATTTACAAGTGTTTTGCAGAAATGAAACTTCAGTTAACGAGATGAGTTTCGCTCGCCGGGTGGAGGATGGTTTGTCAGTCCCCAAGGTCAATGACAACCAGTACGGAGAAGCCTTTAAGAGCGTGAAACGAAATGGCACACGGCCTTCTTCAGCGTTAGGGAGGAGAAAGTTGTGTAAACAGTGCGGTGACCGTCTCATGCACATCCTACGCTCGGTAACGTTAGTTAAAATCGTGCAGAAGTAATGGCGCACAAACCTAAACAAACCCCCTCTCGCAAACTTTTACTTCACGGACACGGAACTTTGACGCCAGAAAAAGTTCTGGACAAATTATCGCCGAGGCTATCTCGGAGAGATCAGTCACCCGAGACGGGTTTTACCTGGCCTTCTGCTGACAACATTGCCACCTTCCGCAGCCGCCGGGAAGGGCAGGGCGGCGGGCGCTGCCGGCCCCGGAGGCACCGAGCCCGGCACCGGCAACCCCGGGGGCTCGGGCCGGGCTGCCGCCGCCCCCGGGAGCGGCTGGGCAAACGCCGCTTCGAAAAGGGTTTTCTCACCGCTGCGCTGCGGGAAACGACTCCTGTTGGCGGGGCTTTCTGGAAGAGAGCGATGGGGGTTTATAGGACGTTCCGGGCGCTACCTGGAAGGGTCCCACCCTTGAGGTGCAGCCCGGCCCCGCCGCCCTTCGCTCGGGTCTCTGGTGCCGCCCAGGGCAAGGCCGCGCTGGAAAGCCTTCAGCTCTTCAACCCTAACCCAAAAGATGTTCTTTTCAATGATTTCATTGATCTCAGCGTACAGCACAATCCCAAGAGCAACTGCTCTGGTACAACGGAGGGATGCTGAGCGCAGCACACAGAAGGGAAATAAAATCCAGGGAAAGCATCCTTCACCGGTAGAGTAACCTGTAAAACGGTAAAATAACCATAGCACTGAATGCATCGCCAATGCGACTGCTCCTGTCGCTTCCAAAATATTTTAGGAAGCTGAGGAAAGGCAAAGCAGAAGGTAAGGAGAGGAGAGTATCGCTCTCTCCGTGCCCAGACTAAGGGATCTCTCATTCCAGGCTCCAGCTCTAACACAGTTGGTTACCATCATGCCCAGTTTCAGTGAAGAGCGGTAACAAACCACTGACGTCTCTGTTTTCACAAGGTAGGATTTACACATGGCAATCTATGCATTTTATGTACATTTTAACACCTGAAGAGGTTGCACAGTATGGCTGGACTTTGTCTTGCCAACTTGCAGAGAGTATTTTCCTCCAAACTATCCACAATACATGCATAGTAAATAAAGCAGTAGCATCATGGTAGCAGTTAAATAAACAAGCTACAACTAATAATGAATTTAATATATTAACTAATAAATTTAGTCCACCTTCTGGATGGAAAAAAATCACTCTACCTAGACATAGCCAAAGTAAAAAAAAAAAGCTTCAAAAAATTCAACACTGCTACCCAATAATACCTATATTAATTTAGGAAATGAGTGTTAAGAGTTTAATCTAAACAGACACAAAGGGGTTTTACATGTAAGATTACACATATTTCCAAATCTCAGACCTCTTCCATGAAGGCAATTTTCAATGTGTAGGGTTTACCTAAGAACAAGACTTGTGATCACAAGGAAGGATCCTGGCCAATTAACAACTGGAAGACAGAGGAAGAAAAGTTGCTTGCTTTTTTTTTTTCTTCCTTCCCTGTAAAGGTGCCATTAATAATTAGGTTGTGGAAATAATTCCTCCCCCACCCCTTGTTTTCTCCTCTAAGCTGAGCTGGTCCTAAGGGCAATCCTTACGGGACTCGTTCCTTCCTGAGCAGCAGTCCTCAAAAATCAGGAAATTACAGCCGTATCTGAAGTGACTAGCAACCAAAGGCAATTCTCAAGGCTTAGGTGGACTGTTCTAGAAGTTGAGTATGTGGTATGTTGATGTTTGTTTTTAAAATAGGTTTGGTTTTGAGTATAGCTAGCAAATGGCTCCCTGCTATACAGCAAGATTGGAAAGTGAACTCCTGGAGTCAAATATCTCCCAGCAAAATTAAACAATCACTTCACGCACAACTTCTCAAACCACAAGTCTTGAGTGTCAACCAAAGGAGCCTGCAAACAGACAAAGAAAATACCGGGCAGCTTATTTATTTCTGTGTGAGACATGAAAGGAAAGAAATATTTGGGAAGGTAATAAAGAACTATCCTATACTATATAAAAACTTTTCAAATAATTTGAAAAACAACTATGTTATACTGTAAATCTGGGCTCCTTTAAGCCTATAAACCCTGTAAGTTCCAGCAACAGCCCATATCAATAAATTTATCTCTTCCTCAATCTGTACCTTCACAATGCATAAAATAGTACCAGCCCTATTAAATTAATATTTATGACAAGCTCAGGGAAGCAGAAGACAAGCAGTAATTGCTCAGGCACAAACGCGACGTACAAGTCTTACAACAGCTGCATTGCCCGTGTTTCTCAAAACTGAACCTCAGCTCGGAGGAGCAATTTGTTTCCGGGAAGCACACAAGGCAGACATGCTGTGCCATGCTGGGAGGACAAATGAAAACACAAATAATCAATGCAATTTATGGTTTTATACAGAATCTAGAGTGTTCTCAAAAGTTACTCCTTTCAGCGTGTTGTAGCATGCAACATTCTAGTAGATATTCTGCCATTTTTTTCGGTGTAGTCAAGTTATGGTCTACAATGTCTGTTCCAACAACACTTGGGAGATGGCAGAAGGGAGTATATTTCTTCACAGCCTCAATTCAAATTACAAGGTATTAGCTGAAGATGCTGAAAGACTTGGGTTTGCACTAATAGATATGCTACAAACAGCAGCAGCAGCTTCAAGGCGGACATTCAGGCCTTTCTTTTACACCAGACTATGGAGACTGACTATGGAAAATGATTCCCAGGAAGATTATGTGAAGTCCATCATCATGATCTGCTCTACAACAAACACGCACCACTTAATAAAAAAATAAGAATCCAAGACTTAAGAAAAGAAACATCAAAACCAGAAACATCCACAGGAAAGTTCACTAGGCTTCTTAACTCTTTTATCGAGGAGAAAGACAACAGATACCATTTCAGGAGTCCAAAGAGGATAAAGAGAAGGAAAAAAAACCCTAAACCAAAATCACACACACACACACACACAAAAACTCTTCCCACATACTGCCAAGTATGATTTTTTTGGAGCTACATCAGTGATTTGGCTTTCAAAACACACAGAAAATGCCTCAAAGGTAAAATTAATGGTTGTACACCACTTCTAATGTCATGGATACTGTTCTGATACTTCTGCTGGGAGAAACTCGATCTGCCAGAAGGCCGTACTGGGACAGTAACAAGAGGAATACTTTTTCAAGACGTCTCAGGAAGCTGTCAAAGGAGCCTACCACTCCGGGAGAAGTAATGCACTGCAGTCTGCATGGTTAATGTTGACTCAGAAGATTGGTAGGCAGAGAAGCTTCATCAAACACAGAAGAGGCTGCACTGAATGTTTCACAGCTGAACTGCTTTATATACCAAAGTACCTTCTTTCTGCCAAAAGTACATAAAACCAAGGGCATTTTTTCCATGAGCTTTTACTGACAGGAAAGCAATCTGCCTGGTAGAATTATGAGCAAAATTTTTCTCTCCCTTCCCCTCACCCCCCAGGATGGCAAAGATGTTTTAAATACTGCATTTTGGGTAGCAACATTCCAAATTTTTCAAATATTTGAAAGCAACATTCCCCTTTTGAAATACTTGGGGTTTTAATTATTATTTCTGCTAGGAGTATAGTAATTAACTTTTGGTTACCTACACTCAAATATGACATTAAGGAGGAGGAGTCTGAGAAAGCATACCTTCATGTTGAAGGGAATCACCAGACATGGCAAGTTGGTAAACTCACCCTTTATCCCTCTTTTTGACCATACAAAGTTGCAAAAGGACACAAGCATGTTTAGCATGAAAGCCCACCATGGTATAAAATATCCAGTATATTCAAAGCCCAAGATAACTGCACAAAGAACTGTACTTAAAAATCTTACTGTAACTACACGCCTACCATTACAGTAGCAAATCACACCTGCTAAAGAGAATAATACTTGTCTTTAAAATTGTTTCTTCAGGACAATTTATGGAAATACATTGTATTTCACAAAGTGAAAGTGCTGAACAGCAAGCCCACATGAAAAAATCATCATTTTTCAAAATGTAAGTTTAAGAAAAAAGATTAACAGATTGCTGATAATATTAAAACATTTAAACAAACCCATTCACGCAGTCAAAACTTGCTTTTTAGTGGTTAAACTACTGCAGGAATTTTGGCACTTAGTCTTTTTACAAATTAAGTATTGTTTTACACGTCCCAAATGTGTTAGTCATAAACATTAGCAGAGGAATACAAATCACAACTTTTTAATAACCCTACAGTAATTCTGAACTTGTTCATCTGAACTTATTTAGCTTGTTTTTCCTTCATGACTGGATAAAGCAGACTACAGGATTTTATGCAGTGCCAGGTCTTGGCTCCATCAGTTGCTCATTAAACAAGATCTGGAATTTAGCATTGGATTGAATGCACATGGGAACTCATGTGAAGCTGCTCGTATATCATTGATAGCTCCGTTGCTAACACAGAGTTTATCCAAGACCGTACATTTTTCGTTGACTTGAACAAAGCTGTTCACCATCCTCTGTTTTTGACGTCAGTGGACAACTACCCACTAACAGTATCTGTCACTACAAAATGCTTGGAATTTCCTCACTTATAAAAGCTGGAAAGTTTCAAGTACAGACCTTTCATTTAAAAAAAAAAAGTACACATTATTAGATTTTCAAGATGAGAATATTTTGTGATTATTAAGATAGGACATTTTCATTCTCACTGAGTATTTTTTCCAATAACTTAAGAATTCAAACGTAAACAGCACCATTGACTGTAAGGAATGGATGTTTAAAAACATTATTTTCCTATTCTGTTCCTAAAATCCATGGACTCAAATGTATGCTAGCTCCTCAATACATAAGCACCATAGTGAGGTGATTAAGATTTTTCCCATGACGCTATGATCATTCCAGTAGGATCAACGCTGGATGGTATCTAACATTTAACAAAAATATAGAAAACCACCCCCCAGCATAAACCAGGCTATTTACATTCACATCCTCTTTTCTACACTTCCTTTATTCTTACAAGTGAGACAGCCCACGTTGAAGAATGTCATCCTGGTGGATGCTCTCTCTGGAGCACAGCAGTACCTCCCAAGAACACCACCCAAGGCTGTGCACAGGCTGCCTGGGTCAGCCCTTGCTACTCACGTGAGCCAGGAGCGTAACAACTGACCCCATGTCCCCAGTTCAGACACCCATCTGGACGCAGACCTATTCTAGCCCTGCCGGAGCTTTTCATGCTGACAACAATGCATTTCAACCTTCATCTAAAAAACAAGCTGCTGCTTTGCAAACGCACCACTGGCTTCTGACCCCTCTGATTTGGCTGAAAGCAAACAAACATATCAACAAACCCCAGCACTTCATTGGTACAATACATTGGAAAGTCCCCCGTTTCAGCATGTCAAGATACCATCAGCTGTTAGCCCACAGACAGACAGTCATGTTTAAAAATCCGTTTTTAATCATCTACAGAACTCTGGATCTACAATCTTAAGGCTCCCATCTTCTTGAAGCGTGTTTCCATTCTCTTCTCTATGGAAAACCCCTTTCATAGACAGCATTTCTTTCATCTTTGTTTCACAAATATTTTATGTATTACATTCAGATAATACATCTATCTGTGCCATCGTTATAAAAATAAACAAATCTATCTCACTGTAAAGCTGTGATCATGTAACTGTGTTTATTAGACATGGCCCACATCCGAAATACCAGGTATCTGTTGCTTCAGGTGGTTGTGACAAATCACAGAAATGGCATTCTCCTTTTGGAATCAAAGCTTTGTAATTCTGTACTTTTGCAATTATGTTATCCACCTATGAACAAATATAATTATTTATTGATTTGACTACTAAGAAAAGGCATTATTTTGATTTTCTACAGGCAGGTGAACAAACACAAATAATCACTTTAGTTCTAGAGACATAAAATAGGATATCCCTGGGAAGCTTTACATATACAACTTTCTCCCTTTACAGGAGGGGATGAATAAAAAAATAAAATTTATTTTTAAAAATAGAAAAATGAGTAACATTCTAAGTACTACTCTGTCAAAATGGATAAAGCAACAGAAGGTAAAAGCTTGTTAGAGGCAACTTTCAGTTCATAAAAAGTATACATATTCCTGTTCTCAAAAAGATATATTTTAAAGTGATTGCACTAGGAAAGGTATATCCTAACAAAACCAAACCAAAACACTTGCAAGAAACTTGCAGCTGCTTCAGCTCCTTCTGAAAGAACTTCAATTTTCACAACTCCATGATCTCTGAGAAGCAATTCCAAGCAGATGATATGATCTGATCTTTGGCTCCAAGGCCATTCCCATATGTACTTTAGAAATAGTGCTCACACTGGCTTTACAGCTCTGAAGTTTTGTAGAATTTTATCTTCTGAGTGAGCCTTGTCCCTCTTATCAGGGTTCTCCCACTCTGCTATTGTAACATCTTCAAAGAAAGAATGTAAGGGCAGAGCTAACATCTTTCTGATGGGAGGGATCTGACTGGTGATCTTTTTTCCCCCTCTTTCCCATACATTTGAATGTTTATATGTATATGTATATATGTATTTATAAATGCTTAGATTTCATCAGAGGAAGATGGTGACCATAGATCAGTTTTGTCCAGCTGATCAACCAGGCATTCAAAGAAGCTGCCTCTCTGTGGAATAAGTAGAGAAACTGATGTTATGCAAAAGATGTTCCTTACATGTCTTTAATTCATATTTGCATTTTACCTCTGTGGAATGAGAAAATTTTAAAGGATATAGATACTTTCCTACTTACAGAGCAGCAGCAGGTAATTTCTGCATTTCATTACTATATGAAATATAGTAATATATTAGAGAGGTGATTCTTCTGCTTTACTCTGCTCTGGTGAGACCTCACCTGGAGTACTGTGTGCAGGTCTAGAGCCCTCAATATAGGAAAGATATGGACCTGATGGAGCAAGTCCAGAGGAGGGCCACAAGGATGATCAGGGGGTTGGAGCACCTCTGCTATGAGGACAGGCTGAGGAAGCTGGGTTGTTCAGCCTGGAGAAGAGGAGGCTCCACAGAGACCTAACAGCGGCCTTCCAGTACCTGAAGGGGGCCTACAGGAAGGGTGGGGAGAGCCTGTTTACAAAGACCAGTAGTGACAGGACGACGGGCAATGGCTTTAAGCTGGAGGGGAGCAGATTTAGATTGGAGATTAGGAGAAAGTTCTTTTCTGTGAGGGTGGTGGAGCACCTGAACAGGTTGCCCAGGGAGGTGGTTGAGGCCCCATCCCTGGAGATATTCAAGGTGAGGCTCGATGAGGCCCTGGGAAACCTGGTCTAGTTGGGGGTGTCCCTGCTGACTGCAGGGAGGTCAGACTAGGTGACCTTTGGAGGTCCCTTCCGGCCTGGACAATTCTATGATTCTATATGAAGCCCAAAATCCTACTTTGACATGATCTTTCCTGTGATAGGGAGATACTCTGTAACAGCGTTCTTAAGTGCTTCCCTTGATGGTGAGAGCAACAGTGATAAAAAGTCTCTATCTTCATCAAATGGAAGGCAAACCCCCTTTAATACCAGTCACACTAGTTCAAAACACCTCTTTCACATTGGCTCCCTGTGTCGGTACTCTCATTTCTCATCAAAATTATGAAAGACCATGCAATGTAAGACGACGTATTAAGTAAGACAACGCAAAAATCACAGTAATAGATCCATTTATCGTAAGTCCTGTTGTTGAGTCAACACAACAGCCTACGGCATATCCAGGATAATTCTAAAGTAGAAGAATACATAAATCCACACAGCTAGATTGCTTCCTGAACATAAACTTGTTGAGAGCTTGCTTGCACATTTCTACAGCAACTTCCATCATTGGCCCACCTTAAAGGACTTGAGACACAAGGTTTCATCACTATACATCAGCTGAACTGCAGCAATGTTTAGTGTGAGCTCTTCTCGGCAGTAAATAATTCAAACTCTTCTAAACCCCTCTCACTGAGGAGAGACCTAATCTACTGTAACGCAAGTAGAAATGAGAAGTTCACATTAAACACTTACACCAGGCACTGGAACACTTTCAAAGCTGAGTAATTATGATTCCCTGTGGTTTCATAGGTTAAGAGAAACTAAAGAACAACTTTGAAGTTGCTTGTTGGTGTCAGTGTTAAGTGTTTTATATACTTACCATATGGAGTTCCTAAAATAAACTTTCTCTCTTTTTTTTTTTCTTTTTAAGCAGAGAGAAGTTGCACAGGGAATAGCGACTATCCAGCCAAGGATCCTGTCTTTTGCAGTGCATAAGGGCCAATGTTTACAGGCAACCTTAGAACAGAACACAAAGTGGTTCTGTCCTGTTCATGCCATCCCAGCCCTCCAGTTACCAGCAGCACGTGAACCTCCTTGAGCAGAGGTTTCGTACCAGACCATCACATTCAATAGGTATGGACTGATCCCTGAGCCTGTCCAAATCAAAAGTGATCTGTGGTTTACATTGCTATTGCCAACAACTGTATTAACATCAACATACTTCTAGTAGTTTAACTTCAGAAATACATTTCAAAGTTGTTAAATTTAATGGCAAGGAAAAAAATTCTAATCTGCATAATTTTATTCAGGTTATTTATCTTGAATACTCAACAGCAGGCATATCTGTGAGCAGGAGGCAGGAGTATCTGAAGGAAACCGTCTATCCTCAAGCCCTGCTGTCAGCAGAAAAATGAAACTTCAAGTCTCTAAAAATATCAACTCTTACCACTTTCTGTTAGGTACGGTAAATTATTTCTGTCGTTTTTACAATTAAACAAAAAAACCAACCCCAGGTAAGTTGAAGCCATGAAATCATCACCAGTGGAGCTGGGAAGCCTTTGTTCCCATTCTCTGACGTCTTCGCAGTATCAAGCAGTCTTCGCTTTTTGCTGGATACGTATTTCTGCAAAGCCAACGAAGACTTAGTAATCAATTTAATTACACTCAGTAGTAAGCTTTTGCTTTTCTGGCTGTTAAAAACACTTAATGATTCAGATTCAGTTTGTAAAAATTGTGAGGTGTTCATTTAAAATCTTAATCCAAGAAATTGCTCAGGTACTGCAAAGACAACCAAAGGCAAGTCCACACAGGCAGTGGCAGGCAGGGCTGAGTTCTTTTGCCTGTTGTGTTCCCAGCTGGCCAGACACAAACCAGGTCCAGCCCAAAACACGCAATTGTTTTCATGTGATGTGTCAAAGTTAATAGGCTTTATTTAGATACAACACTGCAATAATACTTCTATATAGCCTCAAGATCAGAGCAGGCTCCCATCAGACGCCTCAGAGCCCAGGCATTTGAGCTCCTGCCTCCACCAAAGACATTGGTTTGAAAAATGTTAATCAGCCTGTCGGTGTTGCTTTCCCTATAGCAAGTGACAATTCTCACATGAAATCCCTTTCATTCAAAACTGTAAATATGTACCTTAAGACACTTGACATTGACCCAAAGAAATCTGCATCCAATTATAAAGAAATCAGGGCTCAGTCCTAAAAATTCTTACACTGACACAAAGCTCCCCTTAAGTCAGTGGGACCACTCTCACAAGCAATGTCCAGGTTGACAAGATTCTTATAACCATCCTCCAGTCAGTAATTTATTTTTTAAATTAAATTGCTTGTATTCTAGTGCTGAAGCATCGTGGGATTGTGTATGCAAACAAATACCAACAAATATATCAACAAATCTCTAAACAATGCTTCCAAAAGTATTTATCTAAGTCTACTGCCAGAGATGTTTCATGTACCAGGCTGTGCGCTGGGTTCACAACACATACAAATACAGTCACAAAAGTAAAGTCTAATTTTACAAAGGCTCCAAAATGATGCGTTCAAATTTTGCCCACAAATAATCACATAAGAAGCCAGCAGCCTGAGTGTCTGCATCTTGCCTACTCAATCAGCCGCCTGGTCAGAAAGCAAAAAGCAAAGTCAGAATATAATTCTGGGGTGTTACTTTGAAGATTATGGGAAATTCTACTCTCAGGATGTTACTTTACAGCAGCAGAAGCAATCCACTTAATAAATCACTCCATCTCATCCCATTCTTTCTTACATGTAATTCAACATACAGGACAATGATGCAGTGTGATCTGTTGTACACACCAGTCATGCATCGTCTCTCCGTGCACCTACCGCTTTTTTCATTCCCTTTTGCTTCTGACTGGTGATATCAATAAGATACATAAATATGCTTATTCCAGCAAGTCAGGGTTAGATTTAGTTAATTTGTTTTTACATTAGTCACAAATTTGAATTGACAGGAAAGCATTTCAACACGAACAGTATTTGTTTTTAATGACAGAAGTACAAATTCAATGCAGAGTAACAGAAACTACATTTTAGCATTCGGAGCTCTCAAGTACTAGTTCAACAGAGTAGAAGCTTGGAAATGCAACAGAGGAAACTTCCATTACATGTACAAGTCCAATTTCCAATTAACGTAAACTAAAAGCGCCAAATAATAATCTAAAACAAAAACATCCTTCATCCTCCTCCCTCCCCGCCTCCAGTAGGTTTAGCTTAACAGTATCCAGGCCAACTTCTCTTGACTTCTAGTTGAGTAAACAAAGAGACAACTGACACTAAGATAATGCCAAACTGACAGAAAATAGGACTAGAGATGAGATATAATGCAGTTTTGCCACTATTGACTAATGTCTTTATAAAATGCCTTAAGAGCCACATAAGTAAGGAGAGCAACTCTGACAACACAGACATATCCCTCTGCCCAAACATGCTGGTTTTATGAAATAACCTTTTGCTTACATGAAAAATGCATCCTACTAAAATATAAAACAAAAGGAAATAAAAGTGGTATTTCTAGAAGATAGCTGTGAAGTTTTCTCAAGGAATCTCAGTTCATATATATATATATAGGAATGAGTTTTATGTCTAGGACATCTTAAATTTAAACAAATGAGAAGCCTACACTAGTGCAGTTACAGACGCTTCTCGCCTGGAAAGGATCGTATCAGTGCAGTTACATCTTCCCAGAGCACACACGGAACAGCTGGAGCACTCCGGGATTTACACATGCTAAGCACACAGACAGTGACCGTTCAGGAGAAGAAAAAAGGAGCAAAGAAAATAAAAGTTTGAACCATACCCTAGCTAAAACAGTTTTGCTGGTACAAAAATTTTTGTGTAGGTTAACATCTATATAGGAAGATATGGCCGCATAAATGCAATGCCTCGTGGTTTAAACACAACAGAGGAAATCTGAAGAGAAAACCAGAATTAAGATGGAAATTTGCAGGAGGCAGAAACAAGAAGAAAACAAGGGACAACAGCAAATGTAAAGCATGAAAAGAAGCTTGTTGAGGGAAAAGGTAAACAAGAACAAACATCAGTACCTTAAGGGGTGGGAGGAAGAGGGAAGAAAAAAAAAAAGCAGTGACTTATTTCATGTCAGACTAGGATTTAATTTGTATTCAATTGTATTTCTGGAGAAAGAAGTGAAAAGAGAGAGTGGAAGAGCGAAAAGAGGAGTAATATTCCCACTGCAAAGTTGTCTTGAATTTTGACGAGGGTCTTCAATTTTTATGAAGGACCAGACCTTCCAGCCTACAGCCACCAACAACCAGCTGCTTTACTAGAAATCTCGTCATTTTATGCTATCCCTTAAAATCAGGAAAGTAATCCAATTCAGAAAAAATCACAAACGTAGACCAAACATTTTGAAGAATTCCAGAAAGGGTTGTGCTGAAGAGGGATTTGGGGAACTGAAGACAGTGACAGCAGCAGCAATGTAGAACTACTAAAAAGGTGCCTATCGATTCCTTAAGAATAGTGTGAATCTCTCATTTCTTGGGGCTTTTTTTCCCATTTTTTCAGCTGTGTGTTGTTTTTGCTGAATGTTAATAGAGACTTTTCCACTGAAACATTATCCTCATACTCACAGCAACAGATGAGCATTCCTGAACTACTTTGCTACCAGAAAGTATGCACTTTATTGGCCTTATCATTGATAAGACATTGCTCAGGCCTTTCTATCACTCTAAACATGAAAATATTAAGTGAAAACAAAACTGAAGCCCTGAGCAACACTAGAGGCATTATGCTACACATTCAGTTGTTATCTGACCTATCTCTAAGGTATATGTCAAAGTCTCTCCAGCTGCCAGAGACAGATGACCACAACAAAGTCCTGGTCCTCCCTCTAACCCCCCCCGCCAAGGTCTTTCCTACAACAACACAACCAGCGTTCTACCAGCCCCCGTTGTTCTGCGGTGCTACAGCAAACGTGCCCAGTTCTCTCTACTCACCATGGAGGGTAGATGCGGATGACATCCTGCGGCCTGCTCTTCAGGTGAGCTGCCGTCTCTCTGGCAAAGAGGACTTTGAGTATTGGTTCTCCCGCATTGATGACAGCATCCTCAGGTGAAAGCGTAGTAGGAGACTCTTCCAGCTGCTGGCAGATGGCAACTTGTATTGTACACTCCTCAAACACTTCTAAGATCTTCACAATTAAGACACCAGATGTATCTGGAAAGTAAATTAAAATGAAAAATAAAAATGCAAAGTCTGGATGAGGAGAAAGAAATTCTGGCATTCTGACAATGTGCATCCCTCTGATCTCTGCAGATCAGTCTGACTGCAAAAAATCCACATATGAGTAGAATACGTTGCCCCACAAGAAGTCTTATGTTCAGGTTTTCTGGTCATTTTTCTTTTCTTTATAGATACTATTAACTGTGGAGACAAAAGCCTACCTGCACTTCTTCCAAACACCAGTGAAAGCACAAACTCCTTACAAGAAACCCTTCTGCATGGCATTTGAACTTTTTTAATCTTGCAAGTCACTCACTTTGTTGAACCTTTTTTTAATTAGATACTGCAAAAAAAAAATTATTTAAAAACAGGAAAATGATACTGTGTTTAAAGCGAAGCCATGTTTGCCCTCCTTGAACTTTCTCAAAGCAACAGTTGTCAGGGACCAAGTTAGAAAAATACCTGTTGGGTACACAGCATCTAAAAGCTGGTAATTCACATTTTGAGATGTATGTGGAGAATAAGGGAGTATGATAGATGCACCGTCCAAAAATAATTATTGCAAAACTGGTCATCCATTTTTTGTCAGTAGGCAATCAGGATACAGAAAGCTCTCGTGCAACATGAACAGACACCAGCATCCCCACAGTTTAACTCTAAGCACTTTTGTCTACGCTGAACAAGAAAACAACTTAGCACTGCAATGAATTTACTTCTGGCTCCCTTTGCAGTCTGCACAGGGCAACAGCTACTCAGACAGATCTGGGTCTCTGCTGTACGATTATTTCAGATTTATTCTCTTTCTCGCCTAACTAAAGTGCTCAGATTTGCACTTTGGTCACTGTGGGGAGAATTGTCATTATCTACCTCTTGAATGCTACGAGCAGTTAGTGGGGAAAGACAGGGTGCCAGAGGACAGAGCAGCAGAGGTCCAGTTCTACCCATTTGGATTCAGAAGTTGCATTGGGAAAAACACAGCGACCCAGGAAAAACAGCTGATAGAAATTATTGTCTTCCCACAGCAAAGAAGAAGCAGGGGAGGAACTATGAACGTGATACTGGAACTTAACAGCAGAGCTGTACTAGTTATTTGTTTGTTTATTTTAAGGCCCATTTCACAATTGCGAATGCCTTTCCTTTGGAAAATAAATAAAAATATTTTAGTTTCAGTTTATGAGAAACTTCAGAAAAAATTAACCCAACCCTCAAGAAACATAAACCAAAGAAACTGGGCCCTAGCACCCTTCAGGTTTATCCAATAGAGTTAGATTCTACCAAAAAAAAGAAAATATTTTGTCCTTGTTTTGTATTCCCCAGTCTTTATTACATTTTATACTGAAACTAAAATAAAGGAATTTTGAAATACAAAACTGAAATGTTCCCAAAACCACTTCATGTGAACCAAATTTTCATCACATGCAACATGCTTCTACAAAGCGATGTTTCCCATGAACCGGTATTTTCCAGCAGGATAAAGGGTTCCACCAGAAATTACATCAGCCATTTCTGTCCAAGCCATTACAGCTCGACCCCCTTTTCCAGATCTGAGAAGCAGCAGAAAGAGAACCGATCCTTTCTGCCAAGTCCTTTGAGATTGACTGATGAAGAGAGACGGTTGCCACCGCTATTAGTCCTCACCACTGTCACTTTCTCAGGGGACAGCTGTAAGATCGCAGTGCCACTCCAAATACTCACTGCACCGTGTTAAGGTCTGCTTATGTGCAAACTTCTGCTAAGTGTGAGCGCGGACTAGTTTTCTATGCCTAAAGGCAAAGACTTAGAATATTCACACTTGAATTCTGTTTTGCCTGACTAGCTGCAGTTGTGGTCCTCTGTCAACCCCAAGTCATCTGGCACGCATAAACAAATTCTCCCAACCACAAAAATTCTTGGCCTTCAAAGTAACTGAGTAGTTACCTCTCCCCTCTGGACATACTGCACAATTTGCATTTCCATCCACTTAAAAAAAGAAAAACAAGTCACAAAAAAAAAAAATCAACTTCAATTTTGAAACACACCAACAGTTTATTTAAAAAAAAAAAGCTCATGAGAGAGACTGTTCGTCACTTCAGAACTAAGGATTTCTTACATGCAGAATTTTATGACAATTCTTACTGGTCAGCAGCAGATGTTACTCAGCTGAAAAAGCAGGTTAAAGCAGGTTAAAGACAATGAACGACATTTTTCTTTTAAATACCTCTGACTATAAACCAGTTAAAAAGACTGGGTAAGTCAACAACTATATCTATGTGAAAACTTCTAAAAGGTATCGGAGGAAAAAACAGTACCAAGGTGCCAGAGCCCCTTGCAAGCCAGTCTTAAAGTTGGTGCAAACACTGGGAGCTGATGTTATGTTATTTCGAATGCTTCTACATTAAAAGCAGCAAAATTTCAACAACTAGCCAAGTCTCACAGTTGGCACACACGCGCATTTACAGAACCACAATCTATTTGTTTATTTAGATGCACAGAGATAGTTTAATTTAATTACTTAGAAATTATTATTACTGCTGATGATAGAATGCTCTCTCAAACAACACGGCAAAGCACTTTGGATTCCTGGCATGCGATGAAACACCAAAGTTCAGAATGTTGCCTCGTTTTTAATTCATTTGGCTCTTGTATTGTAATGTCAATCAAAAATAAATCAAACGTGTGGCTGCACACTGAAGGGAGAATTTGTGGGTGAGGAGACGGTCTGCATCACGGCAATTTCTACAGTTTCCAGAGAAGTTTACTTGTTTGTTCATCCGTGTGAAAAGGTTACTTTCAGGTTTTACAATGTACTCTTTCACCCTTGGATAATTCACAGAAGTTCTTGCTTTCTTGCTGAAGTCTTCATTCACTTAATTTCACTTGAAAAGCAGAATTACAGCCCAAGAAATTTAAACCTGCAGATGTGCAGGTTTCATGGCAATACCCAGTAATCTTAAACAAGGAAAAATACCTTACAATAGTAAGTATTCAAAAAGGCTCAAGCAATAACTGCGGTGCAGTCCTGTCCATTCCCACACTGCATATTCCTTTATCTCCCATTCTGCTGCCTCAAGCACTCAGGAATTTCTTTATTGAGGGTTAGTTTTTAACAAAATCAATGAGCTACTCCAGCTAACTGCAAAGCCACCAAAGCACAGGAGCAGATACTAGGGAGAGGAAGGAATGAGTGATGGAAAGGATGGAGGTGGGGCGAGAAGGGACTGCGGGAGGATAGTTCTTTGCAGCGACAGCCCAAGCAGGCAAGATTAAGCCAATTTCAAATGCTATTCAGTTGTTTCTTTTTCCTTGCGGTGCCCAGGATGGACTGTCCTCAAGAAGCTGCTTCAGCACACAGGAAGGACAGGAAAGATGAAGTCTCTGAACAAAGACACCAGCTGTTCAAGGTGTGTGGTCCACAAGCACTTTTGATACCACAAATGTCCATACAACTACTACACAAATGTCAACTACAACTCTTGGCCAGACTCTCTTTCACCTTTTTTGAGCCACAGTGTCCACAATGGATAGACACCACACTACAGTAATGAAAACACGGGATAGTGTTATTTTTCAACCACTGACTCTAGGCATAACACTGTGTAGTGGAGGGACCCTGAGAAAGAGAGGAGTAAGAACTGCAGGTACCTATGGAATACCCGTTTGAAAAAAAAAAAAAACAAAAGCCAAATAACTTTTTTACTTATTTGAAGGTAACCTTTCTTCTCTCATTGAAAGACAAGTCCACATGCACACTGACAGAGAATAAGCATACAGCTGCCTGGATGCGTTTAGAAATCTTCCACTCGAGGAGCAATTTGAAGACCGCTTAACAAAGTTCTTCTTTGGCGCCAGATGCCTCTACAACAGTGCAATGCTCGAGGGAGATAAGGATGGAACCCCAGATAGCTCCCTGATCAGCGTCAGCCACGGGTGCATTTCTCAGCAAAGCCCTGGGCACTCTGAGCTCCTGGTGACAGAGGGCTGTGGCAGCTCAGTGGTCCTGGAACACAGCCTGGCACGGACAGCTGCCCCTTCCAGCACCTCTCCGTACCTTCATGCAGAGCCAGCTGGAAAGTCAGAGAAAACATCCACTGACACAGGCTCAAGGATCATTTGAAAGATCTGGCACCAGGAATATAAACAGAGATCTTACTCATCCAAGGGACATGAAGTATAAATTCAATCCCTGATACACAAGGCTCAAGGTGCCACGAAGACAGATAGAAAGGCACTGATGAATCTGGTTGAGTGTGAATTTTGAAGAGGCGTTTGTGATGTACAACATGCCTCCTCTAAAGAGCACCATTTAAAAGGAGAGGAAATCAGCAACCAGGGCCTGTAATGCTGCCTCACTTCTAGCAGAATTTTCCAGAAGAAGAAAAACTTTCACAAAGACATGCAGCAACGTGCTTGCTACTAGTGATTCAAAATGTTGGTCACAGAAGGGCCAGAGTACAAGAAAAATCAGGTACTGGTGATGAGCTGAGTTAGTTTCCAGCCACAGAGGTCACATCAGTCCTTGGATAAGTGCCACCCACTGGAAGGGAACAGACATAAGTCATTGCTAGATGGACCGTCATCAAACAAATTAATTCTTCCAGACCTCACAAGTGGTCTAGAATGACTGAAACCAGCAGGAGAGACTGACTGGTGGGAGGAACAAGTCACTTAAGCAGGGAAGTATCTCTGGTGAAGCCTCTCTATGATTGACAAGAACCTCCCTCATCTTGCAGCCAAGAAACAAGAAGCTCTGACAAAAGCCATCCGGCATCCCTGCCATGAGGGGGCTGGACAGGCAGATTCAGCACCACCCCGTCAGCACACACAGGAGCCACATCTTCAGGCTCCTCAGAGACAGATGAAGAAATCCTGATCCAAACCTAGGCAAATGGGGCATCAATCTCTCACTACAGTTAGCTGAACTTTTGAAATTACAGGCAAAGGTCTGTGATTTCAACAACAGTAATGGAACAAACCTGGCGAAGACCTCGAGCATAATTTCAAAAAAAGCTTGGTAATTCACAATTGTGCGATCATAACAGGTCTATATTGTACACATGGGTTCAGAAAAATAACCAGTAACTTCTTGGTAGGAGAAAAAAAAAAATATTTCAAGAACACAGACACTAGTTCAGGTTCAGAAAGCCCGTAAGTTAGAGATCTTTAGGAGACCTTTGGGAGAATACTTTGGGGAAATATCATCAATTGTTAGCCCTGTTATAATGTTTCCTAGGCATTTTGGTAGCTCTTCTCACTGCCAGGAGCAGGATCCTAAGCTAGAGGAACTTTTGGGTTGACCAACTAGCAGATCTGCTCTTAGATCCATAGTTTAATTATTTAATTGCAGGTGACCTTTGGGATGCCGGTCTCTCACTCCAATTTGCAAATTGGACATGAAGTAGCTCAATTAATCCACAAAGATATTTCAAGCGTGTGGGAGACAAACAAACGTCACACTGAATGCATCAGTTTCCCTGGTTAGTTCCTTTCATTTCTGTTTATTATTTCAGTACACAGGGCGATGCTGCCCTTCAGTCATATACCACGTCATGTACCAATGACATCAAAACATGTTTTGATGGAGTACTTTGCAGATGTTCTGCATTACTCTGAATTCCAGGAGGGTTAAAAAGAAAAGAAAATGAAAAGAGAAAAAGTTCCCCATTTCTTTGGACATCACATACCCAGAGATCTTGAGGCTTTGAAAACTTCGGCACGACTCTACAGTCTCTGGCAGAGTGAAGGCCCTTAATCTTCAGACCTAACAAAGTGGCTTCACGGAAGATGCATATATTTAAGCCACATCATCACCAAATGTACATGGGCATGGATGATGCACCAGCCATGCCAAGGGCAGCCTAGAAGGGAGGCTAGGAAAAACAGCCAGTCTGCTGTGACTTTTAACAACCAATAAGCAGTTTGAAGAGAAGAAAAGGAAAAACATTGAGGAGCACAATTTAAAAAAAAATATAAAAATGTTCAGACATTCTGGCTTCAGTGCCTGAAATACAACTCTAAAGTTTGTTTTAATAACTCCATAACGAGCAATAAGGAAGACAAATGAGGTGGAAAATATAGAAATGATGATCTCTTGGGGACTGCATATTTTATGTTTCTCTTGCTACACTGTGACAGGAAGCTGAACACACTGCTGGGAGAGGATCCACAGGACTCGATGTATGGAAATGCATCAGATGTCGACATCAGTAAGACTACACACAGTTTTACATCACTGAAGTGAATTTTGCTAAAATGGTACCATTCAGATGTCCCAAAAGAGCACTTGTAGCCCTGAATGGAAAGCTCTCAAAGGGACCAAACTCTCTTTAGAGTCAGCTGACAGAACTCCAGCAGCAGAATCCCTATGAGACCTACAGAGTGAGGAAAAGTCCTTCAGGACAACAAAGTGGCATATGTGATACCTCCCAGGTCCTGAAGAGGAAGCCGGGGCAGAGGGTAATTTACCAGTTTCTGCATGATTTGAATGTGTCGGTTAGGAGAGCCAGTGCGCCTCCCTGCAGATCAGCTCAGCAGAAGAAAAGCAGGCTGACTATGACAGAGGGTACTCCTGAATCGTTCAATTTTCCATTCTTCCATGAAAATTTAAAAACCTTGCAACGTTGAGGGAATGCATCTCTCACCCACAGGGCTGAAGAATATGATATGCCCGCCTGAATGTAATTGAAATGTAACAATCCAACATGACACACAGTAGAAATAAATTTTCACAAAGGCCACAGTACCAATGCAGAAAACAAGCACACAGATGTTAAAAACACAGAAGAAAACTGGAGTTTAGTAAAACCCCAACCAGTGTACAGCTCTGCTCCACTGAGCATTCCGGAAAAAAAACACAACCTCATATGCAAGCATGAAGAATTGGAAATTGTTATTATTGTGATAGTAAAAAGTCTCTAATAATAAAGAACACACACACCTACCAGTAAATATACATGTGGACTATTGTGCAAATCAAGAATGAAAAAATAACAGAGAAACTCCTCAGCTACAAGACTTATCCCATCAGTCACATGAATGAAAGAAACCAAGCAAGCGGGGCAAGAGGCAAAAGGAAGAGTGCTTCAACACCTTCCTTAAAAATCAATGATAATAAAAATAGGCACTCGTGCAAGTAGAGTTTTCTGGAAAAACAAGACATATTCATAAAAAACCCCAAGGGAGTGGGAAGAAGATGAGACTGCTTGAAGTCACATTTATCTTTGAAAAACTGCTAACAAATATTTGGTTTGTGCATAGGCAGTCAAGACAACCTGTAATTGTTCTTATCAGCTAAACAGTCACAATGCTCAATTCTTGATCTTAATGATATCAGAATGGTACAGGAGAAGGACAGATGCTTTTAAGAAAAACAAATTACTGTTAGTTTTGCTCAAAGAGCTATCAAACAAATCATATATATGAACTGCAGCTTAGAAGCAAGTTTGTACTGTAGCTGCCACAGTTCATTGACATTTCTAAAGAAAATGGCTGAAAAGTTAAATTATACTCTTGCTTAACTGGCAAATTCTTTAGAAATATGAACTAGAAGAAATAGCAGTGTTACGCTCAAGTCACATTTCTACTAATCCTAGCTAAGAGCTTTTATAAAATAACATTTCCCACTGAAAGTATAAAGATTCTTGGGCAATTAATGTCTGGAAGAGTACTTGCTGCACTAAGAATGAAGGTCAATTTCTGCATTTGGTTCTGATGCACGGATCCAATACACATTATGGAAGTATGAAGTAAGCAAAGAAAACCCCGCTTTATGCCTTGATTAATAAAGCAAGCTAGCAACACACTTCCAAATTTGTCTCCCTTAGTTATTTTTTTTCAAAGGCATTATTTCATCCCAACAACATTTAACTTCTAATTGTCTAATGTGGGTTCCAAAACTGCAGTCGCTAGACACCCTCCTGGGACAGCATTTACTATCTGCAGTGGAAGAATAGCCAAGCCTACATTTTCTGGTTCAGGCCACAAAGTTTTACTTTCATTCTCAAGTGTCAAAAGTATAAAATGTCAAATTACAGGATAAATCAAAAGAAAAACATTCTTTTGCTTGGTATCCCATTATTGTTCCTACTCCTCCCTCATGTAAAAGATTGCAGGTGCAGGCATAACAAACTCGCCAAGCAGGTAGATACCAAGCAGACCCTTGCAATTCAAAGTCAACGTTGAAAATCAGGTGGAGATTCCAAAGTTTTCACAGCCTGTACAAAAACATCTGGTTGCTATTCTGATCTATACATGCTGTTATTCTTCCTGGGCTGGTAACTTCTGAAGCCGTTCAAAAAGATTTTTCTCAAAAACACTCCAAGTCTTGCAGGCACGATGGCTTCTTGCCACATCTATATTCACTTAAAAAGCCTGCTGAATTTGGCTGTGCTTTAAACATTCTTTATAAGAACATATGTAAGCTACTTAAAGTGCCTGTGCATACCGTTATTGTTTCTCATACGAAAACAAAAACAATACAAAGAATTCTTGTTTGAAAAAGACAAGTTAACATTTGATTTTTTTCCTTCCCAATGCTGAAACATGTTCAGACAGTTGGCTAGCAAGAAAAAAAAAAAAGACAAACAAATTTGGCCGCTTGCCCCATTCTCTAATTTACAGTATTAACTCTTAAGTAATAACCTATCAAGAACTAAGAAAATAAGCAACAACTAGCAAAGCTCAGACTTTTGTGTCTTTAGGAAAATTTTGCATGGCAAAGGAAACGCTGTTAAGGACTACCCTTGTTTTCTTCATCCACAGAGATAATTTTTTTGTGCAAGTTTCATGGCATTCAAGCTGCTAAAATCCTTTCTTCCCATCACTTTAACTAGTCACTGAACTGAAAGTGGGGGGAGTGATTGTTTATGCCCTCTTCTGTAAGTCTTTCAGCCTTCCTGAAAATGTGGTGTTACGGGTGAAACCCTGTCCTCATCTCCAGGGCTTCATCCTCCTCCCCTCATGTGTGTGTACTACTTGCCTCAGCAACCTGAAGAATTGTTGCCCCTTGAAGGTCACTTCCCCTGGGAAGCAAGGAACAGTTTAAAAGGAAACATCAATGGTTTGGGTTTTTTATCAGTTTATTACTCAAATTCAATTGGAATCCAATCCCAAATCTTAATCTCAGGCTAACAAATACCAGATATCTTGTATCAGATTACAAATGTTAGAGAATAATATGCTTCTGCATTTTAGGTAAAGAACTGCTTTGCATGAAACTGATGATAACTGCAAGGACAAGAAAAACAATACAAAATAAAATGTATAGAAAGTAAAATTTCAAAAATTACAGAAGGAATCTACCTACATGAGTTTGCCTCAAATATTGTTAGTGTCCTCTCCTATAGACAGGAAAGTCATCTCAATGTAACTCAGAAAAGCACTATTTTTTTTATTTGCATCATGCAATCCCCCATATAACCAGCAGATGTTGACAGGAAAAAGGTTTGGGTTTTTTGTTGGTTTTTTTCCCCCCTTCTCTCTCAACTGTCCAGGTCTCCTCTTTGCCCAAACAGGAAACTTCATGGGGAAGTTGCAGCACCGCATACAGGAAAAAAAGCTTGCAAATGGTCTAAAAGCCCTTGCACGTAGTACTGTCAAACCATCGGCTTAACTGATCGGAGGCTTGCTGGTATGGGGATTGCACACCTCTCAGCCTCCCTTTTACATCTTGCCAAGAAAAAAAAATTCTGGATATGGGGCAAAGAGCCTGACATCCACCTCCATTAGAACTAAACCACAGCAAGCATTCAACCAACACTATGTCGCCTGTACGAGCTTTGGTCTTTTCTCCTTTCAGGCCTCTGTCTGATATGGTTACCTTGATTACAGAAGTGAAATTACAAATCACCTTGCAAAAACGCACATCCTTAGCGAATGCCTATCCCAAAACAGGGACAGGTTGCCCAACCGCAATTTTTTGACCCAAAATTGTCAAAATGAAGAAAGCACAGAGATCTACTCTACCCTGCGGAGTGAGTCAGCCAAAAGCGAGACCCCCATGCACTGCATAAAACCCAGAAAGTGCGCGCTGAAAGGAGGCGCTCTTTTTTGGGGCAGTGATTCATCTCAGTGACCAAGAGGCAGCCAAACCACAAGCGTTACTTACAGAAAAGGGTCAGGGGAGCAAACAAAAAGGAATTGTTAAAAAATAAAGCCAAAACAATGTTTTTTTGGATAACGTGGACATTGATACAACAAAAAAGTTAGCAACAGCAAAACAAAGGCATAAAATTCTGTAACATGAATTGCCTAATGGGACTTCAAACTCATGTAATTTGAAATTGCTCCCCTTTGCCTTAGCAATGAACTTCTCGTTTGCGTGTCTCTGGGGTATCCAAATGATGTGACAGCTCTCCCGGCAACTGAGTTACTTCAATCCTCCGCATTAATCTTCAGACCCCTTTGATAACACACTTGAGTTTGTCATTTGAGAAGTTCTTTTCTCTACTTCTGTTGCCGAAGTCAGAAACCGTCCTGGAAACAGTGTGGTTTAGAAATATTACTGGGCAAAACAGAGGGGAAACAAAATCCAAGAAGAGTCTCAGATTAGTGAGACACCCTTAGTGTGAACCTAAAAAGATGAAATCTGAAAGTGGTATGCATTTGCTGTGCTGACACTTCACGTTTCCAGACTACAAGCGATTAGAAGGGTATCTAGTTACCTTACTAAAATTTCAGCCATTCCGACTGACATTTTCCAAACCAAACACCGATTTTATTTTGGTGACATGAAACAGTATGTTCATTCTAAGAACAAAACTATCAAAAACAAATTTTGCCCTAGGTGAAGAAAAATATTATCACAGCTATACTGATTATTTTATCACCCTCGTGCTTTGGAATAAGGATTGGGAATTGGAAGTGAATTTTAAGCTGTGGAGTGTATTCCTAAATTATGGCATGTTCAGCATCTTTCAGAAACTTTAGCAAATGCTTGCAGGGTAAATGAAACAGTAGTTTGTCCTAAAGACTTCTAACTCGCCCAAGTTCTTGTAGATTTTCACCATGATGACAAAAGACATATCCCAGAAATGGCTCATCTTCTGCCAAAACTAAATCATCGTGAAGACACTCATAAGAATTTTTTAAATGTACTTTAGAACAGAGCAAGGTATTTTCCCATAGCCTTTTTCTCATAAAATGCTAACTAATTCTGACTCATTTTCTGAAAGAAAGCAGAATAATCAAAGAAAGGAATTCAGCCAGAGGCAGATGTTTAGCATGGAATATTTCAGTCTAGCAGTTAAAGTCTAATAAACTGGTGAGCAGCCAAACACAAAGTTTTGTAATGACACACGTGAAGCTAGGACAAAAAGAGTATTAGCAATGTTGTAGATCCATTACTACAAAGAACACTAAAAACTTTCATTGTCATAAAAAGACAGACCTATTCAATAGCAATTTCTGTCCCGTACTTCAGAAGAAGCAAGAGGATGCCCTCATACCACATAAGAATAATAAAGTAACCTCCTATTCATTAGTAAGTCAGGTGGAGGATAAACAACATTTAGAAGGCTTGATTGGTTTTAAGTAAGCACGCCGGTATAATTTTCGACGTAGCAGTTCTGGAAAGAGTTGGCTAAAGACATTTCTGGTTCCCTGATGTAACTTTCTAGTGAATCCTCAAATACTGGGGAAATTCCAGAAGACTGAAAGGATGATGATACTGTGCTAGTATTCAGGAAGGGCAAACAAAGTGACGTACAGTAACTGGAGACCAGCTAGTTCGACATCAGATCCAGGCAAAATGACTGGAAAAATAAGTAAGGAATTAAGGTCAGAAATATAACCAGAAATGTGCCGTTCCACATGGGTGGCATTTTGAACATGTAGCATACAAGTGGCACGAGATGTAAGTTGCTAAAGCTCCAGTGAGAAACTGTGAGACTAGTTTTAGCCAACAGTTCGGGTTTGACTTAAAATCATACAGCCGTCCTATGAAAAAATGGCCATTTTCACTATCAGTAATGTACCCCTTAAGTGCAATGCAAAAAAAATACTCCAGAGAACTAACTGTGAATTACAGTTAGAGGTTTTTAACAGCGGAGAATCATAACTGAGTAAGAGCAGTTCCAGCAGGATTTGAAAGTAAACACTCATGCTATTAAATTGTTTCATCAATGACATAAAAACAAGTTAAAAAATAATATAAGAAATCGCGTGGATACCACGAATTCAAACATTTGTGACTAAAAAAGGACAGGGTTGACATACACAATGATCTGAACTGCATGGTTAGCTGGGCATACTCAAATGAAGCAGACCCGGGTAGAGCACAAATACTTCCCTGTGTTTAGACAGAAGAAACACAAACAGTAGGTGGAGAGTGGGAAACTGGATCTCGGAAAACTAAAGAAGTTATGAAATCATATTGGACAATCAATTCAATGTGAAGTCCCAGCATCACATCGTGACCAAAGCCAAACCAGACTCAAACACTTATTAAAGGCCTTGAACATACAGGAGGCTGAGTAGTGAACTGGACCCAGCCAATGGTTTTGATGAGACTAAAACTGAAAGAACACATACAGAGTAGCTGTCCTTGTTCTTAAGACCATGCTGAAAAGTTTGAGAGGGTGCAGTAAAAAGCCATGCAAATCACTTGAGGACTGGAGAAAATGGTTGAGGGAGCCTTAAAGAGCTCAGTCTGTTTAGTTTATGAAAGTTGTGAGGCAGCCTGATTTTGCTATGCAAGTGCCAGAGAGGGAAAATGCCACATACTAAAGAGCTTTTTAATCTAATGGAGAAAGGCTTTACAAGAAACAAAAGAGGGGAACTGAAGCCAGAGAAACTGAGATTTGGAAGAAAACCCACTTTTAAAAATTTGGGAGTGGAATTAAGGACAAACTCTCAAGGCAAGTGATAGATTCTCTCATCCGCATGTTTTCAAATTAAGACCAGAGGATTTTCTGAAAAATAAACGGAAGTTAATATGTGCTCAGAAACAAGCAGTCAGCTTAATGGAGTAAAAATACTTGAAATTTCGTAGCTTACAATCGCACACAAGTTGATAAAAAAAAACATTTCTTTGCACTTAAACTCTATGAATACATTATCTTTCAAGAAATACTATTGAAAGGTGGTGTTTTCAGTCACTTGTAACTAATTTGCATAATCCCCACTCCTTTTTAAGTGAAGCGCTCACTGTAGTCATGCTTCACACCCATTTCATGGTTGTGCTCTATTTGTTCATATTTGCTTTCATCCATGATTTCAGCACTTATCAATGAACACAGCTGACTTCAAACCAAAGAAAAATGAACAAAAGAGGAAAAGGTGGTTATAAAGGAACAACAAGAACTGAAAAACCATCTGCATACCCATAAATTAAACCTTGAATTGTCCTACAGCCTGCTGGAAATACCGCTTCCCCAGGTGATGCTGGAAATCAAGGAGTTGTGAAGAATCTAGATGGAAGCTATTCGAAACAAGCTCTTTACCCCTTACATTCAAACACTTTGATGGCTAAGACACTATAAACCATCGTATTTAACTGAAATGTGATATGAGCTCAGAAGACAATCAAGAGAGCATTAAACGCAAGTCAGGCAACAAACACAGAGAATATAAACTCCAGTTGTACCCTTACGTGGGCCATATATACACACATGTAAGTATATACTTTCACAGCACAGTATATGTATAATGCTTCTTACCTGAGGGGATTCTAGCATCTGAAATACACTGATGCCTCCAAAAGCTAATGGCAGATCTTTCTCTGTTCTGCAGTCGACATAACCGCTCAGCGAGCCCGCCCCTGCAGAGAATAAAGGAATGCTCACTTTTGCCAAGAATCAGTATTCAGTTTTGCCAAGTGACAAGCCATAGGGCAGATGGAATATGTATGCTTTGACCCTTAGAGGCAGAAATATAGAGTTAAATTACATTCTGCAGATTAGTTCTCCTCATTTTGATTTTCCAATGGATATACTCCTAATAAAACATACATGTATGCTCAATACACATACTAAAACATTTTCACTATCTGGGTGTCCAAAATGTTCACATTTTCAGTCCTGTCTCCAACACAAGCATTGTAACGAAAGGTTTCCAACTTTTCTTTGCACTTATGCACATATACTCATAGATACTACACACCATTGCAAATTCAAAACAAACCAGTATAACCACCAGTTATAACAGGTTAGGTTTTTTTTTTTAACTCACAGATTTGTTTGTCTGTTGGCAAGGAGTGATCACAAAAATATTCTTTTACCCATACTTGACCCTATGATTCATTTCACAAGCTGGGTCAAGTGTGCAGTTTCAGTGGTCTGAACACTCTCCAAGATGGAATTAAATTAGCATTCCCAAGGTGAGGAGCAGAGGAGTGGCATCTAGCACAAATACCTTTAAGGTAACACTAAAACAATTCCTACCCCTGGATCCAAACCCAGAAGACAGAATATCTCAGTTTAAGAACAAAAAGACAAATGTGTTGGAAACTGTCTTTGGGCTACTACAGAGTTTTGGGCTACTGTGGGAGTACTTGAGCATTTTTCTTCGGCTTCAGAAACATTATTTGCATAAAAACCTACTCGTTTCATGGTTATTACCCACAATAATCATACACTATTCCTGTTTCAGGCCTCATATGCCTACCAGGGAGGGTCCACTATCACAACTTCATTACTAATATGCTAACAATGTCTGTATTAGGATAATAGTTATCACATGAAAAGTAAAACAGTGCCTTTCCTTAGCACTCTGTGCTAATCAAATTCATTGATATTTATTGATCATCATCCTGCCATTCATATTCCAAATGCTGTTAGAAATAGTTTAAATAAAAAACATCATAAAGAATTTTGCATCTGCTGGGCTGCAGAATATAAAATATAACCAAGAAAGCATTTGTGAAAGGTTCTCAGCTGGTCATATGAATGTGGGTTTTTTAATAATGTCAGTTTCGTACATTGTGAAATCGGAAAATACAGTTCAAGGACATTTGATGCACAAAAGCAACTTCTACGGCAAGAGAGAGTATTCTTTTAAAAGGTAGAAACAAAGAAATTTAAACCCCACCCCAAACCCAGCAGGATCAAGCCTCTGTTTAAGTCAGACACGTAAAACAAAGAAAAAGGTGCTTTCTGGTACATATTCTAACAGATTTGATGACAATGGCATTTGGAAACTACTAGGTTCCTTCTCATACAGAACAGGTGCCCACACTGTTGAAAACTCTTGTGCATGTGGTTTGAGATTCTGTGAACTACACAGAGTCACTCATAGCTGTGCAGATGAGAGAGAAGACAGTTACACAGTGCTTACACAAAGCACAGCATGGTATTAAGCAGGTGCCACCAGCTTCAGTGTAAAAACCAACTCCATGTTTTGAAAAAAGGTAAAAGGTTAAAATTACTATTATTTTATTCCAAATTGCACATCTGTGGATTGTTAAATACCTAATGAACTTTTATACTCAGTCTTTGGTAGTTAACTGTGTTTACTGAGACTAACAGTCGTTTTTTGGCATAGATTCTATTATATGGAAGTAACTTTTGGCTCATTTTGGTAATACAAGGTAGAGATGAATAATATTCACTTTTCACTGTCCACACATTATCCCTCTGGAAAATCCCCTAGCTTTCCTGGCTTTTCAGACTGCATAAACTGTTTGGGTTAATGTTGCCTCTTGTTGCCATCAAGGGTGGAGACTGGCTTCTACAGTATCAGGTCTCAGTTAATCTGTAGCCTGTGTTTATTTATGCATCTAGCTGCTTCGAGAAGTTTAGAAAAAATTAGAAAATTTTTAGTTTAGAAAATGTAGACATTTAGAAAAATATTCAGTTCCCTCTTTTGCACAGATCTAGCCCTTATGATGCATGTTAATTGTCCTCTGTGACAAATATAACATCTGGTGGGTGTGTGTACATATAAATAATTAGGAATTATATTTTGATTACTAATGTACAATTTCTTTAATCAAGGGAATTGGCAAACTGTATTTAAATAACAAAAAACTGTAATTTGAGATACATACTTTACTGACCATCACTTCAAACTTGCCCCCAAAATGTTTTAATATGAGCAAATTGAACACATTTGGCAAATTGTTAATGTAAAGGCTGTTCAGTGAAACCAAACTGCTCAGATACAATCTCCACTGTCCACAACCTTTTTGTTTTTAATCACAAAACTTTCAGTACAACTATTTTGTTCCTTTAAATCCCCAAAGGTGGACAGACTTCACAAGAAGAAATCCATGTCCTATTTCCATACTAAATCTGAGCTTGTTGAAATACTGTATTTAAAACAACACATCACCATTACTCTCCATGTCCAACAATATCCACATGAAAGACAGATTTGATGACCGTAAGAAATCTCAGCATCTAGTACAAAAGCTCAGTCTCTGGTAGTTGCCCCTTTCCACAAAGTTCAGCAAGACTGAAGAGCCAGCATCTGACAAGTATCACCAAAAGGTAACATTAAGCCTGATCTGTGACTCTCAGGCTGCTGGTCCCTAGCTTCCAGCTCCAATGAGGCTAATAGGAAAAAAGAAAAAAAAAAAAAAAGAAAGAGTGAGTAGGCTGTGTTTTGAAAAGTCATTTTCAATCCTTCTGAAGTGCTGAAGATCCCTCTATGTTTATTTATTAAGGTTTTCATTCAGCGGGGCACTTACCAAAAATAACCCCACATTCATCCAAGTTTACTTCTTTCCAGACTTCATCTGAATTTAAGCACAGTGAACCCTCAAGCATCTCATTATTGAGTTGTCTCCTTATACACCCTATAGTCAGAACTCCATTATTTCAAAACACTATAGGTTACACAAATAAATATCCCCATCTAAGGATTGGGCAATTTCCATCCTTCTTTTCCAAGCAAGGACAGAACTCCTCTCATACTTCCAAGTTAATTGGTGAAGTAAGTGACTTCTGCAACACTCAGCTGTCCATTTCCCCTCCATGGGGTGCTTGCTAAAGAATTAAAAAGGACCCCTAAGCACACTGGCATTTAATTTGTCAACACTGCAAACCCATCAGCTATTATCAGCTAGTTTACAACTTGCAAAATAATAGCAAGACTGAATGCTGACAGTCACTACCAAGCGCTCCTTTAGTGTACAAATAGCACGGGTAGGTATGAACGACACGACTGAACAAAATGTTGGCTACACAAGCGCAAGTCTCCTCTACAGAGGCCCACGACCTCTCCAGTGCAGAAGAGAAGCTGTTGACTTCATGAAGTAACAAGGGACCAGAAAGAGTAATTTTAGCTTTCCAGATCAGCCCTGCTTAAGCTCTGACTCAACAACTAGATTTATAAACTTTCACCTTGGATGAACCACCATTACCACGATCGCTGGCATTATTCTGTTTGTTAAATGTGGGCTACTTTTCTGGCATCAAAGCAGAACACACTTGCTTTTCCTATGTGATAGAACAAGCAAAGACCAAAGCAGACAGCAGTAATTTTCAGTCCCTATTATACTCTGCTACAAGTTCTGGGGTCTTTCCCTTGGAAAGGAATCACTCTTTCTCCCAACGCACAATTTCACTGTCAAATCAACAACATCTGAAGTACATACCTAAAATAAAAGGAAAATGGAAGATCTGTACTGTAATATAAATGAAAATTTCTGACACACAGCTATGAAGGGCCAGTTGCGTCTGCCGACACAAAAACATAGAGAAAAGACCTTCCACATATATTTGAAAAAAACCCAAAACTGAGTGGACAGACAATGCAGGATTTAGTAAATTGCACTGGATGCTGGATTTTCTTGCACACCACTTGCTCACATTTCAGCACTCAGATCTATTGCACCCATTCAGAGAGGTTTTTTTTACACTAGCCAAATCAACAAGGCAGGCACACTGAAAGCCTCTTCTAGAGTCTTAAGGATTCAAAGATTTTGGAGCCTGTCTTAAAAGAGTTCAATAAGCCAAAATACTTTTCATAGAATCATAGAATTGTCCAGGTTGGAAGGGACCTTTAAGATCATCTAGTCCAACCATCTACATGGACGTTTTTGAGTCCACGTAGTCTCTCATCACTCTTATTTCAATTGCTCCACAGAGTCACCTCCATAAAACATACGTGGAAAAAATACACGGTTTTTATGCATCCCCATAGCACAGCAAGATCTTTCAGCAATTGCATTAGACAGAAGTGGCCATCCAGAGAATTTACAGTGTCTTCAGCTGTAAATTCTAACCAGCATATACTACAGACATCCTCAATACTACTTTTAATAAACTTTTGCAAGTAGTGTCTCGACACTATACCACAATTACTCCCGCAACTCAAAAGTAGTTCTTTTACATAGACACCAAAGCTTCATCATTCTTGTGTTGTGAGATTTGGTTTCCAGGTCCTAGTTGCCTCAGTGCAGAGGAAGAGATGCAAGAGAGATTACGGTCTTAACTGCAGAGAATAGGGTGGGTGAGCACTTTCTACATCCCGTAGTGAAAGATTTTAAGTAAAACTTTATAGACGGTTGATTTTCCTATGCCTTTACTTAGCCAAGTTATCTCACAGAAAATATTTGAAATAAATTAGGAATATCTTTGCAAATAGCTAAGATTTGGGGCCTGCTCTCCTTTTATACTTTTCAAAACATTGATTACCCCTTCTTACCAGCCACTGAAAATAAAACAACCCACAGCTGAAAAGTTTCTGACAGCTCTTTGGCTCTTCAGACTCCTTCATAGAAAAAATTCAGATTGTCCTACCTCTCTTACAGCAGAGGTTCTCAGCAGAAGCAGCATGATTTAATAATGAGAGTCTTCCCAGAAATAAGTTATCTCCTTTTTTGGCCAGTAAAAAAAAAAAATTAAAAAAAATCAAGTGCCAGACTCACACGCACAATGTATCATAGAATAAAGTAACAAAGTTAAGAGAAAGACTCTGTAGGAACCAGTTTTGATGGGGGAACAGCGGTACCCCCACCAGATAAGGGAAGCGCCTTTCCTTCAGTTCTGAAGATCTGCCTGAGCAGAGATCTTGCCTAGAAAAGGAAGCTCCATGGTTAAACAAACCAAAGGCACCAAAGTGACTTCTATCTGATGGGGAACAACTGCATGCCACTAAACCGTTGCAATCAGTAAAATACATTTCATGTGAAATTGGAGAAATTTGTCATTTTAAGGAAAGTGAGAGTTTTTTTACTAAATGTCGGGTTTTTTCCTGTTAACACCAAACATCTGGCACGGTGAAACCATCCACAGTTTCTAAAAAAGAAAAGACATTTTAACTTTCAGTAATTGCAAAATAATTTGCCCATGTACATTGCCAGTGATTACAAGTGGTACATCTGTAGCAGAGCCATGATATTCTGCAGTTACATTCTCCTAATCCAACAAGAAATTCACTACCAAGGAAAACTTAATCCAGTCGTTAAAATCAGCATAAGAACATGATGGTCAAAGGGTTAGTCTGTTGCTGTTACACCCTCATGCTACTTGTGGATGCATGTAAGAAAGAGCAGACCCAATTTCAGAGTAAAAGCCTGCTTCATTTCTGCCAGCTCCTTCCTCCCTTGGCAATTTCCTTTATTTTCAGTTGGCCTCATGTGACAACTGGGTTTCATTTCACTGCACATAGCACCAGGACATTCTGTAATTTTCTCCTATTTTGATAACAAAAGTTAACTTTAGCAGATCAGATCTATAAGGGGTCTGCATGCAAGTAAATATAAGAATTAAACAGAATTTCCCGAGACTTTATTTTACTATTAAACTAAAAACAGCCACTCAAATATTAGAAAAAAAACCAAAAAGCTAACACAGTCTTCTTAACTAAAAGCTCTTACAATGTGACAGCTTTAGAAGTAGGGTTAACATTATATAACTTAAGATACCCGTTTCCTGCACTGAAACCCAGGCTTTTTTTTTTTTTTTCTGATGGAAATAAAATCTTACTAGAAAAAGCAAAGAATTCATAAAACCTTTAAGAAAGGTTTACTTGTAGACAAGAAAAGCTGAGTGCCTGCCTCTTGAGTTTTCTTCTTTATAAATACTGGATAAACCCAGTTACTGGTTTAACCTGTGTGACAAATTTTGACACTTTTAATACTCTTCATTTCTCCCTTCTTCCAAAAGAGAACTTAGAGAGACTTGGAACTAGTGCATTTTAGATATTTCATCCTGAAGCGTTAACATGAATTCCAAATCTAAAAAGAAGCACTTCCTGAAGACCGTTAGTTGCAGTATATACTGTTTCCCCTCAGGTTTGTGAATCATGTGCATTATTTTCCCACGCCATGTTGACTCAAGCTGAGAAACTGAAACTTTGTGGTGGAATAGAAGGGCAGGAACATCTAAATTCAACACCTCTTGACCTGATCACCAAGGCAATTCACCTCAGTATCAAGTACTTCACCTCAGTATCAGGCACTTATCAACTCTTTTAGCCAGCTCATGGGTGCAGTACAATGACATTTATCTCTCAGAATACCTGGTAAAATTATACTACTCCCACTCCATCCATCACCAATTTTGTTTAAATAAAAGAAGGCAGCTACACAAGATGGCATATAAACCCAACGATTAAAGTGAGAAAGTCCAGGAGCAGTGGTATTGATGGCTGTGAATGAAAATGATGATATTTTGCTACTAGCATGACAGACTGCCACTTTCTATAGCACTGCCCTTCAGGTTGCTTCAGAACCTGCCCAGGACCACCAACAAAAGGACAAACACCACCACACAGACTACCTGCTCTCCCCTGTGGAACATGGTAGAAAGAAGAAGAATCTTTACTTAGAACAATTTTGAATTTATTTTAATCATCCATAGCCAGCTTACTTCTGAAGATTTCTGTCATGGTTTCAGCGGGGATGGAGTTAACTTTCTTGCTAGTAGCTGGTATAGCGCTATGGTTTGGCTTCAGGATGAGAGCAGTGTTGATAGTGCACTGAAGTTTTTGTTGTTGCTAAGTTCTCAAGGCCATTTCTGTTCCTCACACCGCCCTGCCAGCAAGTAGGCTGGGAATGTACAAAAAGCTGGGAGGAGCCACAATTGGGACAGCTGACCCCCACTGACCACAGGGATACTCCATACCATGTGATGTCATGCTCAGAAATATAAAGCTGGGGGAAGAAGAAAGGGGAGGACGTTTGGAGTGATGGCATTTGTCCTCCCCCAGCTAACTGTTATGTGTGATGGAGCTCTGCTCTCCTCGCAACGGCTGAGCACCCGCCTGTCAATGGGAAGCAGTGAATGAATTCCTTTTTTTGCTTTGCTTGTGTGTGTGGCTTTTGCTCTACCTATTAAACCATCTTTATCTCAACCCATGAGTTTTTTCCGCACTTTCACTTTCCAGCTCTTTCCCCCATCCCAACTTGGCAGGGAGTGAGTAAATGGCTGCGTGGTCCTAGTTGCTGGCTGCGGTTAAACCACAACAGGTTACATCTTGATTTTTGCAGTATATGACAATTATATCTACAATAGGATCAAACAAAATACTCTTTCCTCCCATTCAGGCAACTACCCATTTCCATTTTAGCACTGAGAGGATTCCTGGAGGAGACAACAGTCGAAAATAATTAATTTGAATTTTTCCACAGACTGTTATGGCTCTTTTCTTTGGTTGGTTTTTTTTTTTTTTTTTTTTGGTTG
>VXAK01020997.1:243591-279118 GCA_013399435.1 Arenaria interpres
GGGGTTTGGGAGGGAGGAATTCTTGGGGGTTTTTCTTTGAGGTTGCATAGAAAAATGTAGTCATTGAGGTAACAGAAGCATAGCTACAATCATGTAAGCAAATATAAACGCAGATTGCAGCGTGCCTAAAGAATGTGGAGGAGAATGTAACACCTGGTATACGATTTTTTTTCAGAATATATAAACTCAATTTTTTTTTAAATATTCTCTCAATTTTTGAAGATAGCTTTAGTCACCTCAAACAGCAAAGAGATGAAAATAGAAATAATTTCTATTTTCTTAAAAGAGGAAAAAACCCATAGGAGGCCTATCCTGCCTACATCAGGACACTTCCATGAAGAATACTAAATACGGTCTGCATTTGGAGTAGAACCTCTCGCACAGGAATTCACATAGGAAGACAGAAGCTCTCCCACCTGCACCATCTCTGCTCAACCCATTCTTCCCTAGGCACCAGCCCGGAAAAAGAGAGAGCCTGGCTAAGCAGAGACTCTCAGCTCTCTTCCACCTACTGCTCAGTTCCAAATAGTCCGAGTGGGAGCCCGTGGGCCAGATCCAGCTTGCAGGATGATTTCCCCTGCTTGCTGCTTTTTCTCTTGTGGTTTCAACCTGCAGCAGATGTGGAAAGGAAGGAGAAAGGACAAGCTAATGACTTATGGTCTAGTGGAAGGTGTCCCTGCCCATGGCAGGGGGGGTTGGAACTCAATGATCTTTAAGGTCCCTTCCAACCCAAATCATTCTATGGTTCTGTGTAACTTTATATAAAGTTATATAGCTATATAACCAGAAAGAAGATGTCATCACTTCATCAGTCAAGAAGCTGACAAATCTTTCCCCGAACTGGCTTCAATCCACAGCACTGAAAACCTGAGCTTTCCGATTGAGGATGCAGGCATTTACATCCACCGTTAGCACACCAATGAAACAGGAGTGGGATGGGAAAGGATGGGAAAGAGAGACATGCGGAATTAATGTCCTGAACAGGAAGAGTGAAAAGATGACAATTACCTGGACAAGCAAAATAACTAGATAAACAAAACTCATAACTAAGGAATTTCCTGCCTGCTTCCTTGTTCCCAAAGGAACCCAAGGTGGAATCACAGGACAGACGAGTGAAAAACCCTGCAAACTCTGCTCCTCTGGCCACTCTGGACAGACTACATTCTATATTGTTGTCCTTCATTTGTTTTTAAAGCTATTTATTCTCTTATACACTTGTTTCAGAGTTTCTTTGCTGTAAGATATATTTTTTGCACTGAGACTGTTGATAGTAGAGGTCATCAAATGAAGCTGGTTGGTGCAGATTCAAGTCATGTTTAAGCTACAGAATTCCTAACCCTGGGATGTTACTGCACCAGCCAAAAGTTTTTATGGTTTCAGAAGACTTCTGGGCAAATTCATGAAAAGACAAACCCACTGACGGTAACAAACAGCTCCTGAGCAGTAAACTGCTGGTAGCTGGAAATGCATCTAAAATACCACTATACGCTTGTCCTGTTCTTATTACGTTCACATATACTTGCTTTTGGCCACCAACAGGCATTTTGGGGGGGTTACAGCTTTGGTCTGACCTAGTGCAGTTGTGTTTTTATGTTTTTAAAGTAACAAGAATTGATTGCACAAGCAAAGTACTTTTAAGTATAAAGATCCTCAGTAATTAGGACTTTCAAATACATTCCCTTAGCCAGAATTTTGAAATAGCCAACAACATTTTCAGAGAAAAATAAGGTATGGCTATTTAACCAAAGTGAAGATCTACTTTTAAAGTAATTGATTGATTGATTGAGCTGTAAAAAAAGTAAGAAAGAATGACATTGTTAAAAACTCAATAGATATCTATAGCAGCACCACGTGTAATTGTAGTCTCCATACCTTGAGGCATACCTTCATGTTTAAGTTAAAGCAACTTTCGTTAATTCAATATAGAAAGTGACCATTTCTGCACTGCAATTAGCTAGAGAAATAGTGATTTGTGAACATCAGGCTTCCACTGCTCAGGCTCCAGCTGTTTTCTTTCAGCAGTTAGATGTCTTTTGAATGTATTTAATTTAGTCACAGAGATTTAAATTTCAGATTGACAAATACACCCCACCTTTGCCTAAATATCACTCTGTCCTGCACTATTCAAGCACTATGGCTCATCCACCCTTTTCCTACAGTATTATGGATAGTTTTACCCTGACAAATCTGGAGAGAACCAAAAGAAAATAAGAAGTCACAGCTACAGCATTTTTGCAGACTATCTGGAGAGGCACAAAGCAATGAAATGATTACAAACTAAAACAGAAGTATATCCACTCACACATCTGTAAGGAACTGTAAAACATTATTAGAAGTGCAAAAACTGTATTTGTGCACAGGATTTCAAGATCAAGAGCTTTCACCACAGATTTTAAGAATTAACTGAGTTTGTTCTTGCCTTGTTTGCTTGTTTAAAGATAAATCACATTCTTTAAGTTTTTGGAATTTGCATCACTAAAATGTTTATCCTTGTGTCCTGATTTCAGCTGGGACAGAGCTGGTTTTCTTTCTAGTAGCTGCTGTGTTTTGGATTTAGTATGAGAATAATGCTGATAACACATACTGGTTTAGCTGTTGCTAAGAGATGTTTACATTAGTCAAGGACTTTTTCAACTTCCCTTGGAAGCTGAGAGGGAGCATAGACAGGACAAGCTGGCCAAAGGAATATTCCATACCACAGACGCCATCCTCAGTATATAAATGGGGATTGGCTGGGAAGTGGGAATTAGCGATAGTTCCTTAGGACAGGCTGGGCAACCGATCATCAGGTGGCAAGAGCAACTTGTGTTCTATCACTTTATTTTGTATAGTCTTTTACCATTATTATTATTATCATTATTTTCCTCTTGTGTTACTGTCCTATTAAGCTGTCTTTATCTCAATCCATGAGTTGTTCTTTTTTCCTCCTTCCTTTTCTCCCTCTTCTCCATACTTCACTGGGAGTGGTGGGAGTGAGTGAGTGAGTGGCTGTGCCGTCCTAGTTGCTGGCTGGGATTAGTTTACACCACCTTGAAATGCATTCCTACTCTCCTGTGAGTATTCTTTTACTTAGGATTGAAAAAAACCCCAAACATTTCCTTAAGGCAGACAGTGCCTTTACCTCAGCAGCTTCCTCTTCTTCCCGGAGTCGGCGGGGGCTCGGGGGGCCTTGCCCACCTGCTTCCCAGGAGTGTGGAGAAGGGCCTGCGCAGACCTCAGCCACTCGCTGGCTGGTCGGGCTGTAGCATCCTCCGTGTCCACTCCTGACCTCGACCACAATCTCTTTGTGGATCCTGAAGCAGTGGTCGCCAGGCCCGTCTCTTCTTCTCCCACGCTGTCATTATCAGATGAATACTCAGAAATGTCTGCCGAAGTTGTCTAAACAAATAAAAATATAAAGCTATTTAAACAAAATGCTAATAACATAGTACAGGTTTACATAGGCAGTTATTTATGTTCCCTAGTAATCCATAAATTGAATGCCAATTTATTAATATAACTTGGACAACTTCACTGTAAACGCACATCAATCTTCTGTAAGTTAACATGAACTCCTGAATATAAGGGACAATTAGGATGAAAAACATTTATTTTTTCAAAATATTAGATCTGGAGAATTTACCAAAATGATAAGCCAATGATTATCTCTATCAGGAGAAGTTTCCAGACAGGCCTCAGGATTAAAGCAAGTTTTCAGGAAAGCAGAAAGAGACTAATGAGTGACAGGGACTGTGACTGCCAGGAGAACTGAGAGAAAGGGAGATTTCCCATTGGGATTCAAGCAAGTAGGAAGGCTGGCTTCCTTCAGGGGCAAGAAGAAACACATGCCTCTATTGAGAACTCATAGCTGGCAAAAAGTACGTCACCTCTTGTTAAAACAAGATTTTGACCACTAAAGCTGGCCTTCACCCACATCCAGCAGGCCTATGGCTTCCCAGGAAGGTTTCAGAAGTTGAGCATAAGCTATCGGGCCGCATCCAGATAGCTCCAGGGAGGACTGACCAGTGGTCAGCAGCCAGGGCTGTGGGCAAGCGGGGCTGGAGTTCAGAGGCGTGGAAGGCTGAGGAGAGGGTGGGCAGGGAAAATTCACCCGCTTTGGCTCAGCTTGTTTTACTCTCCTTTAGGGCTCCCGCACAAGCAGGGCAAGGCAGCTGGGTTGGCACCTAAGGTGAGCTCTGCACAGTTGTTATGTATACTATGCTCTCTTGACCCAGTGTTTCTTCAATACTGAATATTAAGCAAAAATACTGGGAAAGTGGCATTTTACCTAGTACAGCATGAAATGGTCTAAAACTCAGGAATCGGCAGAAGAAACATGAGCTGGGCTCAGTCTTCAGGAGCTAATCGGAAAAAAAACAACACTGTGCAAATTCTGGTGGGGTGAACAAGGTAACAGTCCCACCACTGGGACAACTAGCACTAGCCCAGCTCAAGGAAGCTTCCACAAAACTGTTCTGTTGAATCAGCAGATTAAGTAACTCAGCCTGATCCTTGAAAGAATTAAACCCAATGCAAAACATTAGGTTCACATTTATCAATGGGGAACCGGAAAACCCCAAAGACTGACTTTGCTCCAGATCATGCTGCCTGGATCACAAAATATGTCCCGAAATAAATGAGCCTGTTCCTCTGGTCTAATGCAGTAAGCAGCGCTCCACACAGGTTGTTTGACAACTGGCTCAGATAGACTTGGAAGATAAAAGAGGAAAGAGAGGGAAATCACTGCATTCACTAATGCTGTTGTGTATGTTATTCATTAGCGTAATCATCTGAAACCAACATTTCTCAACCGTGCACAAAAAGGAGTTCAGCTCTTGCCAGTTCTTTAATACATTCTTCACGTAAGTGATGAGACACTGTGTTCACGTTCTGAGAGCTTACCTAAGTAGTCTGGAAATTGAAAGGACCTTTTAAAGTTACCCAGAGAAGGAGAATAGCTAAAAGAATGTAATTAATATCAGCCTGTTTTAAACACAACACAGTCAACATTCGTCCCTTGGCAACAATATTTCTCTGAAAACAAACTCCTTCCACATTGGAAATGAGCCAGAAATAAAGGTTTCAAACAGTACGAAAGCAGTAAGCAAGCACTTCATTCTTAAAACACCGTTCCAATACACACTTTTGCTTTAGGAATGCTTTAATTTTGCTTGAATTGCTATGAAACCCACTGCACCAAAAAAAAGGATGCAAACCTGAAGTTCTTTGAGCAAGTAAAATGCAAATGAGGAAAGCCCTTGGGATGTGCTTCAAGTCAAGCACATCTTTTAATCCCCCTCACTGCTTAAGAGTTAAGAAGCTTTCCTAAGTAAAGATTGTCTAATAAATCATTTAATTCTTCTGCTAATATTTATTATTGTATACTTGTTTAGACTTAACTTCCCCAAGGAAACCGTACTTTGGGGTTTTTGTTTTTGGTTTGTTTGCTTGTTAGAGTTTTGCATTTGGTTTTTTTTTTTTTTTTTAATTGGTCAGTTGGAAATTTTTCTTAAAAGAGGAAGCTATAAAAAATGGAGAAGAAAAACAAAGAACAAAAACTCAGCCTTCCAATTCTGTATATTATTTAACTGTAGCCACCATCCGAAACGTGGTCTGAAGAGAAAAATATTTTAAAAACACACAAACATGATTTTTCAAGTATTCAGTAAATGAGCTGGCATGTCTAACAACATTATGGTGGCGGATAGTTGGCAAAAAAAAAAAAGCATTTAATTTCTTTGGTTTGCTTAAAAACGATCATTGATATATAGTAAAGAAATTGTTTGTCAACTACCAGTATCTTAAACATCATGAAGCTGAATTTTCAAAAGTTTTTGTTTGTTTGTTTGTTTTTAAATAATATCCCTAGTAATATCACAAAGAGTTTCTGAAGAGCATCATTGCTTAGCAGAGAGAAGTGACAAATTAAAAGTAGTTGACTTTTCTACATTGCTTATTATTTCAAAATATAGTAATTTTTGGTTATGGTAGCTGAAGGTACACTGCTCCCCATCACATGCAGGCTCCGTTCCCCACCTCAATCCCTTCCTTCAACCCGAGCCCAATCCAATCATCCCCATCCTGGGCTTTTCCATGACTGTCTCCCATATATCCCAATCACTCCAAGTACTTGGTAATAGACTGTTCACTAGGATTTACCTATCACTTCCAATGATGGCCTTGCCACAACACCCTCTTTTATATCATGCTAAACACTCTTTCACATGCAAGGGCTGAGTTGAAAAAAAAAATAAATGCAGGAGCCGACCTCAATCTCTCTCACAAAAATGACAAACATGGCTCAGTTTGAACACTTTTAGAATAAATAGATTTTCATTTGAAAGGTTCTAAATGTTCCCCTTTCATGGCTCTTCCTTTCAAGGAAAAATTACTTTAGTACAAGTGCACAGAATGCTGCCATTTTTTCTGATAAAATTTGGCTACAGGAAAAAAAAGAAAAGAAGTCAGCGAGTACTGTAGCTGAGCATCCAGGACACTATATTTCTAAATCAAAATGCATCAAAAGAAGGCTCTCCAGATGAATTAATTTATGATGTATTTTTGACAGCACTCACCAGTACTAGCTAACATACAGGATCATACAAATGTAAAAACAGAAAGTATAATGAGTTAAACAGTTAAGATTGCTAAAGGATATATTATTACCTGTGTAAATTCATTTAAAAAAAAAAATCACCAAAAAGACAACCACAGAAATGGTAAAATCCTGGCCCAAATTGTTCAAAGACAAAACCCTCGACTTCAGTGAAATAAAGACAGCAATCCATAAGCACGTAGATTTTGCATGCAGGCAGCACGGAAGATACCATGCTGTTACTCCCTCCCTCGTGCTCAAGAGATTTGTTTCAGCTGCCTGTGGCTTCGCCTTGAACACTTCATGAGTTCTCTGGCAGTACCTTTGCAATCTGCACAGCATTTGCCTCCAAAAGGTCTGAAAAAATTACCTCTTCACTTAGTAACGACAGAATCAAGAAATATCTGTATTTGGTCACTTTAATAAGCACTCAATATTTCTTTCCAATAAAAAAGCAGTAACTTAATATAAGAAGTCTTACATTTATATTTGAAGTTTCCAGCTTCAGCACAAAAAGCAGAACTGTAAAAAAGTTTCTGTACAAAAAGAAAGCTAACATATCAACCCTATCAAAAAAATAATACATCTGTATTTTTAAGAAAAGGCGCTCTCATACAGTGACTGCGAATTAGAGGCAAGGTCATGAGCTGTTGGGAGAGTTTTCATCCCCCTTGACTCTCCTCCCAAGATACATCAACTCAGTCAAACTTTTCTGTGGAAAAATGTCAGTATATACACCCTACTTTTCTATTGGTTAAACGCTTTCACTTCTTCAGTCATTGTACATTCAGAAAAAGTTGTAAATCTTTTCTAGTTGATATGAAGATATCTTGCAGACATAACGCTCAATAAAAGCCCACAGATATTCTGAACAAGTTCGTCAGCCTGAAACGATGCTTCAGCACGCTGCAGTATGTCTGAATCCTCTTACTGATAAAAAATTCTATATAGATACTGAAATAACTTTTTTCAGATGGAGGTCACTTAGGCTGTCTTTTCCTTCCCTAAAAATAATAAATTTCTGCCCTCTTGTTATCTTACTATAGCTTAGCTCAAATGGCAGAAGAACTATACAGGGTTTCTCAGATGGCACCCTTAGGGAACCAGGCTTTCTCTAGGTCACGGAGACAAGTTATGTCAGAAATGGAAATAGTAATTGAGAGTTTCAGACTTCGATCACTGTACATACAGAGGAAAATTAATCTTGTGGCATTTCCTTTCCTAATTGTTCCTTCACGTATCTTTGCCTCTAACTCTGGAAGTATTTTCTATTATGCTCTCCCTGTTCTCTCACATCTTTTTCTTTTTCCTGATTCTCTTGGTTATTTCAGAGTTAATTTGCATTTCTCCTAACTGCCCTCTCTTGACAGCTCTCAGGATGGATGGAAACTGACTGGTATTAACAAACACACACAGTCATCTTAGGCAACTATCATAGAATCATAGAAATGGTTAGAATTGGAAGGGACCTTAAAGATCACCCAGTTCCAAGCCCCCTGCGATGGGCAGGGACACCTCCCACTAGACCAGGTTGCTCAAAGCCCCATCCAGCCTGGCCTTGAACACTTCCAGGGATGGGGCATCCACGTCTTTGGGCAACCAGTTCCAGTGTCTCACCACCCTCACAGGAAAGAATTTCTTCCAATATCTAATTTAAATCTACCCTCTTTCATTTTAAAACCATTACCTCTCATCCTATCACTAGGTAGTGATAGGTAGATAAAGAGTCCCTCCCCATCCTGCCTGTACCCCCCCTTCAGGTACTGGAAGGCTGTTATAAGGTCTCCCTGGAGCCTTCTCTTCTCCAGACCGAACAACCCCAACTCTCTCAGCCTGTCTTCGTGGGAGAGGTGCTCCAGCCCTCTGATCATTTTCATGGCCCTCCACTGGATCCATTCCAACAGGTCCATGTCCTTCCCGTGTTGAGGACTCCAAAGCTGAACACAGTACTCCAGGTGGGTCTCATGAGAGCAGAGGGGCAGAATCAAGTAGAGGGGCAGACTATCCTACCACCTCTCCTTTTATACAGTCTTCCCTTCTGATAAGCAACGCTGCATTTGCACTACTGGTACTCTTTGCTGTTACGCATGCAAAGAGATTCAAATGCAGCAATCTTTTACCCCAGGGAGTTAGTTACAGGAGATTTTATATCTTGTGTGGTACTCTCCAAAAAACAGAGAAAGCAGAAAAGCCACTGGATTTGCTACAATGAATATTCACAAGCATAAATCAACAGTGCAGTATGTCAAAGGCCCAGGCTATGCTAACGAATGCTTGAAGCTAACTCCACCAGAAGCTGGCTTGCAGGATTATAGGGAGTAGGGTAAAGGTAAAAGAAAAGAAGCTTCCCCTTAATTAATCAACGCAAAATTAATTCAAGCATCGTGCACAGATAGTACAGGATATTATTCAGCTCTATAAAGATAATTAAAGGTACAAAGGATTTAAAGCTTGCAGTTCTCTTCAAAGGTTTCTGTTTTCTGAAGCTTTAACTGAAGCACTGAAGTCTATGCCAAATATTTTCCTAGTAACTTGAGAAACAATTTGGTTCTTGGTAAACTAGCTGTTTTCACTCCAGAGAGATAAAATTCAGATACACCTTCACACAAGAAACTTAATGTTGAAGTGCAGAGCTAGGCGTGTGCCGCTCTGTGGGTGACACCAAGCTTTCTTCTCACGGAATAACCACAGGAACAGCACGCAAAACGTACTAGATTAGGTAGCAGCGCGTGGGCAGAGATAATCATATGACAAAAAAGAACAACAATGAAAGACATAAATCACTAATAAGATATTTTTGGACTTGCAAGCCCAAACTGACACAGCAGATTAACTGAAATTTTGTATCTGGAACAGCCACCCAGTGTTATTACAGAGACAGCATGTATTTAAAATGGATCTCAGATAATGCCTAGTTGTTTAGCCAAGTACAGCATTCCTCCTCAGCACATGCGCTCAGACCATCTGATCTGTCCTAAATATTTATCAGCGGTGTTGGTTCAGCGCACTGGGAAATGACACGTCCTGCTCCACACACATTAGCATTTGGCGGCTGCCATTGCAAGAAACAGAGCCATATGCTCTTCAAGGGCACAACTATGGCCACCTTGAGCATACTTCTGGGACTCTCAAGAGCAACTACCACTGAGCCGACAAATGGTTTGCTTCTTTCTTCCTGCTTGGCCACCGCTAAACTTCACCAACATCTCCCTTCACACAGATACGGGAATGAATTTTTGCTATCTCCTAGATGCCACCACCCCTAGGCTGGAATGCAGTAGTCATTAGCACACAAAATCATTTATGCCAAGTAGCAAAGAAGAATGCTGTATCTACTTGAATATGGAGGAGAAGTGTAGGCAGCAACACTGTAATTATTCAAAGCAGAATTTGGTCACAGACTGCACCCTCATCTCCTCTTAATGGTGTTTTGAGACCTTTAAACAAGTGGTTAGGACTTCTCTTCTATGACTAATTAAAAAGGATTCATTGCATCTAGCAGCCAAGTTCTTCTTATCATAAAGGAAATTGATTCATGATTATCCCTGGAGGAAGGAGGACAGCTACTAACCCTTAAGCACCACTGCTTACACTGCTGGGCTTCCCTTTGGAGAGCTCCTGGGGAAGTCTTTCCCATGTTTCACCCCATTTGTTCTGCAAGCTCTCTCAAAAATTACACCTGCATTAGCTACTGTCTTAAAAGGTTACCCCAAGTATAATTCAATTAAAAGGAAAAATACCAATAGCTGCTATCAAATGAAAAGCAGGTGGGACAGTTTCAGAGATGCCTTCATGAACTGCAGGAGTTAAAAGGGCTTTCATGTATCTGCAGCAATTAATGGAATGATATGGCTGCTGTCAAGTGTGACCACCAGTTCTCCCCTGATGCTGGGCTTCCTACAGGATTTCTGAAACCAAGAAAAGGTGTGGAGGGTGACACAGAGAGGACAACTCCCTCCTGCACTTCAAAGAGCGAGGAAGTTGAAGTACAGTACACAAGACCACAAAATGGTGTTTTATATCACACATGAAATAACAATTAACAAAATAAATAACTTGTATCATCAGTTATCAGCTCCCATATCTTGTGTAGATCATATTGCCTTGAAGTGGAAAATGAGGTGATGATTAGGATTACATGCAGAATGTTGCGTTGTATATTCTTTTTTGTAAGGGAGAGGTGCATGTTTTTGTTTGGTTTGAGCTCTCTCACACATAATCCTGGACACACACACCATTGGCAGGCAGTAGCCTGCACGCAGCACTAATCATTTCAGAAAATAAGAATGGAAAAAATAATAAAATCAGAATTAGATTTTGCACACACACACAAAAAAAATAATTTTAAAAAAATCAACATGAATATCTGATCTTTGAAAGAAAAACTTTGGGAGCAGAGTGATCTAAATCACAACAAAATGGACTTTTTATAGACCTAATGAAAATCCTATTTTAGCAATTTTTTTTTTTAAATTTTTTTTTTTAAAGCCTGGTAAAGAATACACAAGTGGCAAGGATGATGAAATCAAAGCCGTAACTTCTAATCCTGAGCAGAAACCTCAGCTTTTACCAGTCAAACAGGTTTAGCAGGCTATACTTCTGGAGATACATCCACAAACTGTTCCAGCCTGTCTCTCCCAGAACAGGTTGTTCTAAGGCACGGATCAGCCGACCGAAACAGGTGAGGCTGTCTTCTCAGCCCAACTGCTTTTTTATACAAAATTAATCAGTAAAGCAAGAAGTACTGCATTTATTTCTAAGCGTACTCTTTAGATGTAGAATTAAATGGCGATTCTGAAGGTAAGACAGAACAAAACAGCTGTCTGCTGGGCACAACAGCAGGGGACAGCGAGCTCTTAAGGTGCAAAATGGGCACGAAGCAGCAGTTTACCCAACTGCAGTTAAGGGATACCGATTTGTACCGTACAGAGTGTAAGGAAAACCCTGCCTCAATCTTGGCATCTCTAGCATTTGTGCTGCAACTGCACCTCTTAAAAGCATCATTTTAGTAATTCAGAAGCTTTAGCATTAAGAAGTCAATCTATCACTTCCTAATATTCTGCATTACCACTGATCTCTCCACCGGTGTGTGATTGGAGAATTAGTCAACTTCTAATAGACCCAACAATGCTGAAAAACACCAACACCCAGACAACCTACAAGTGCTTTTTCTGCTTTGTCCAACTTTTTTTTTTCCCCATCATACAAGAACATCTTCAGTTTCTCCCAGGGAAAATGACTGGCTGTTAAAGGCAATTTTGGATGAATTTATGCATACTGCTGGCCAACATTACATTCAAGTGGATTACCGTAACCCTTACTCTCCATTCTTTCCTTAAAAAAAAGAGGGGAGGGGGGAGACGCCACTTCACGTGTTGCATCTTGCAAACTATTCAGGGACAGAACCAGGTCTCCTCTCATGCAACTGCGCATTATCCCACGCAGTTGAGCTCTCATCTTGATAAGGATCCTCCAGATGATAGAGACCCAGGTTTTCAAATATAAATACCTGACTCTGATAGGGCACGCAGATAATTACATCATTTTGCACAGAAGCCTCAACATTATGCACTGGAGTTTGGGCACACGAGAAAATTGCAGTCAGCTTATAACACCACTTAAACAGGGTTTAGTTCTTGACACAGAAATAGTTACTTTCATGTTTCCAAGGAACAGATGTTATCACATGGGTTGATAACCTACTTTCACATTCTTTGTTTATAGTTATTCACTCAGTTTCATTTATTAAAGTTAGTGGATTCAGGCCATGAAACCTCAGTTTTATTGTCTCTGTTTTAGGTGATGCTATGGTAATTGTCCAGGTTAAGGCTTGGATGTAACAAGAGGACTCAACTGAAAGGCATGATTAAAAGCCAAATTATTATTTATGAGCTAAATCCTAAGGCACTTAGACTAAACACCTGCAGGATTCAGTAGGAACTGTTAAGGGAGGAAATACATTTCCATCTTCCAGCAAGTCTTTTGTTTTGTTCCAAGCCTTCACAGAGAACAAATACTTGTAACGAGAGGTAATATCTTTTATGAAACAAACTGTGGGAAAACAGACAAGCTTTCAGCACTTAGCCCTTCCATAGGTCCAAAAAGTTTGTCAAGTTTTTTTAGTCCAAACAGATCATTTGGCCTAAATAAATTAAATCTTTCCTTATAAAATTGCTTCTCTTGTGTCTTTAACCTATACAGTTATGAATAACAATCCTGCAAACTTCTTAAAAAAATATTTATAAAAAAGAAACCATGACAAAATACCTCTCACAATAATGTCACTGTTTAGACCTAACAGGGAACAGCCAAAGACTTTAAAACATCTTTTGTATTACGTATTCACTTTCAAAAAGTAGATGATAAGTGCAAGCACGCTATTCTTGAGATGAAAGGAAGCAATTCCAGAATAACTAACTAAATGAGAGATTGCACTCAGATACTCAGTGAAGTACAAATTATGCATACCGACTTCTCATCTTTGGTTGATCTGCCTGCAGTTGCCTGCAAAATCCTTTAGAAAAGCACTTATCAAAAAAGGAAATAAAAAAGGAAATGAGGGAGAGAGAGGAAACACAACTGGCACAGTGCTGTATAACACACAAATGCAATACAGGCATCATTTCTGCAATAATGTTCAGCACTTAGTGGAAATTTTTTGTTCGTAATTTCCACAGAGGTACACAGACATGTCTTGAACTTCAGACTCTGCACTTCCAGCTCCAGCACTGGCAGCTTAAGGAGACACCGGGCTGCTGGGCAGTGCAGTGCGTTACATTCATTTTCTTCTACTCCCACTCACTCCACATTCTTCTCACTTGACTGTTCTCTCCTTTGCCCCATTTATTGCTTCACAGCGCCTGCGGTACTGCCCCCAAAGCCTAAAATAGTCGCTTCATTTCTTCCCTCCTTTTAATTTCTAACTTCTTCCGACCCTTTCCCTCCTCTCCAGAACTTCTTCCACAGCCTACCTTTTCTAGAACATTGTTTCACCGTTTTGCACTGTTAAAACTATTTTAAAGGGCAAACATTTCAGGGCAGGAAATGTCTTACCACGTCTGAAATACCGTGTTAGCGATGACAGTACCTGCACACATACAAAAGCACCACCTTCACCTAAGCTGACTTTTAACAATGATGAGCGCACCTATATGCAGACTGAAGAAACAGAAGACCCACTTAATTGCTTTTCCAAGTAAGCCAAAGAACACCAAACAAGAAAATTAGTTTAAAAATACATTAAAAAGTACTCTGTTAAAATTAATTCTGTTTGGAGAAAGAACAAAGAAAAAGCAGCCCAACACTTAAGTTTACAGATTTTCTTTTAGATCATGAGCCTAAGCTTTGGAGGAGCAGAAAGAAAAGAAAATAACTATCAATAGGATAAGGCACTGTAATTGAGAATTGTAATGTTGATATAAATACACATTCTATAGAGACATTCAGAGGTGCAAACTTCTACAATACTCTCTTATGTTTGACACATTTGCACTGTTTGTTCAGAGTACATGAAAAGATTTCAAAGTGAAGACCAATTGAAACTCCTTTGAGATCTAAATTAGAGTAAAAACACGTGTGTGCTGTAATGTGTGTTACATAACATACAGTGACATTACAGGACACAGAGAGACAATCACAGATATTTAAAAAACTTTTGTTAGTAAATAAGAATACCAGATAAACCAGGAAAAACACACTTGAAATGTCCCAGTAAGGCAGAAATCAAATATAACCCTTGAACAATTAAACTCAATTGACTGCTAGTCTCTCAGAACTGGCTACCAACTGGCATGCAGAAACTGCAAAGAGAAGAGCCCTGAAATACAAACATCAGTAATTTGTACCAAGCAATTCCCTATAAGGATTATAAAGCAGGAAGATTAAAAAGAATTAAAATAACGCTTCTCAATTACAGGCAAAAAGAGCCTCAGTGCATGTCTGCACACTTTAACACACTTTAAAAAGCAATAGTTGGTTTCCACAGCAGTCACCAATAACTTTTGGCTTTGTGCCTCCACTATCTTAAATCAGATCAAGTGATTGTGATGGCTCAATTTCACTTCCATTCTTAAGTCAATGCTTGCTTTAGTTCAGGAAGAGGGGAAGAAAAATCACATCTAGCTGTCACCATCTTTTCTATTAGGTTAGCATATGTCAATGTATATTTACACGAGGAAAATGCAACCTCGGCTAGATTCAGAGGGTGGTGTGTGTCCCCCTTTTCCTTTTTTAAAATATAAGAGAAGCTCAATGCTGACAAGATAATGCTAAAATAATACAAGTTAATTCAGCTTCAAGGAAGAGCATTTAAAAATAAAATGTGTCCTTCAAGATACTATTAAACATTCTCTGCTTATTTTCCCCTTCCCAAACTAAAAATACTTGTGTGATATTTGTCCTTCACCCTGAACTCTGCAGCTAGCAGGATTTTTTAAAAGTGTTGCAAATATTTTTTTCGGGACCTTGTAAGTGACCTATTAGCATTCTGACCAAAAACTTACATGTTCTGTAAGAAGCGACTAAAAATAATGTGCAAGTTGCAATTTCCTGAAATAGTTGGGGCCATAAACCCGGGACCAAAGTTTGTTCTAAAAGTAAATGGAAGCAAAATCTTTTTTATTAAACAGTGGTTAACTCTAAAACATCAGCAGTTAGAAGTCTCAACTCTGGGAACCGTGCTCAGCACTGGGAAGCTGGGGCAGGAGGAGAGGAAAAAGCCAAGTTGAGAGAGGAGAGGGGACAATAACAGCAGCTTGGAAGAAAGTGCTCAAGCAGTTCTGGGTGTCTGGCTGTACCATTTTTAGGAAGTGCCTGATACAGGCGGCTTTAATGCCTAAATGCAGAAGTTTAAATGTTGGCATCCACTGTATCAATTTTGTGGTCATCTTACTGGCAACTACTTTAAACAGATTTTTTTTTTTTTCTTAGTTGTAAGACAGTAATGTATCATACAGTCATATTACTTCAGTAGCAACAAATGGTCCCCCGAGTCTATTATAACTACCTAAAACTGCAACATTTTCTATTCCCCACTCCAAATCACCAAAGGGATATTTGTGCGTACAGTAACCTAAACTGCTGTCTGGATGATCTGCATTCCTCAGCTCACAACAACAGTAATTTCACTTTGGTCAGAAAGACGGGCATGACATTGCAACAGAATTGGTTGGGGTAAAAAAATACATAAATAAAAATCAGTTTTTAAAAATCCAAATAATTTCACATGCTTCAAGGGTCATTTTTCAGCACACAATATAGGGCAGGACTGCAAAGGTGCAAGATCTTGCTTTCTACTTGCCAAAAGCCCAATCAGTTTATCTCTATTGTTGGTTTGATTTAAACTCCAACTCGTATAATATTTTCCTGTCAGTGTGTAGGACAGTAACTGCACAGATCTATCAATGTATTGTAACTCCTCTCAAATAAGGAGAGCCAAAGTTAAGGCAAGTTTTTAGACAGTGACAGAACAGTAGGTACCATGTTTTTTCTAAAGTTATAAATTCATTAAAAGCAAACTACACACTAATTATAAATGTTATTAAAATAAAGAATTCAGTCCATTAAGAAAATTCAGAATAAAAACAAACGCAGCTGTGTCATATAATGGTGCAAGATGATTTAGTCTAGGCATAAAGGAGAATACAACTTCGGGATTCAGAAAAGAACTTGAATATTCTTGTAGAAAAGATTGTTTCTCAGTTTTAAACTCCTCTGTCAAAATAATGTAAAAATACACTTATAAGTGCATCATTTAAACTCTTGGTTTCCAAAACGCTGACTTAAGATTTCCACTGGAGGTACTATAATTCAGAGCATGAATATAACACATACCAAGACTTCAGGATAAAAATCCTTTTGACATGTTTATTGACATCTACTACAGCCAAATTTACACTTGGAAATCTTAGACATTTTAAATGCATTTTCCCCCCAAATTGCCAAAAGCAAATGGATTCCGTTATGTACTAATCACTTAGGAGGAAGGTGGAGCTGAGTTTCTAGAGCAGAAGTTGACTATTTGTGTCAATTTGCAAGAGTAACATCAAACAAGTGAATTTTTTTATTTTTTTTGGTAACAAAAGTCCTGGAAAACTGCATTATTACAGGCAAATATAAGTATCATTATTCCTGGAATGCACTTATAGAAGGATTTTGCTATGCAAAATAGCAAAAGTGTACCATTACATTTAAACTACCTGATGAGACAACCACTTCTTAAGGAAAAGCACTCAAGAAATTGAAAATTCAATTTAACAAATCACCCAGACTCTCAAACATCGCAGTGAAAAAAGTATATGTATATGCACACACCCCACTACAACCCAAGCACAAGCATTTACATTTCTTTGTTTATATTTAAACAAACCTGTCATTTTCCATTTAGGAAACGTCACATACTTTTCTTCCCAGCTCTAGGTTTGTCTTTGTGTATTTATATACACCTAATGTTAACCTGTTAGCTTGTTCTGCCTAAACTACAAGGACTCTGGCTACAAAGGAGTGCCTGAATTAACTCTGCATTTGCAGAATAGCAACTTCAGTTATCTTCACTAACTTCTTCTGTGTAAGCCTGTTAATATTTCAGCATAAATTTTACTAAGCAGAAAAGGAAGAACAGCATAAGTAGAAAGGAGATGCGTGCACCTACACATCCACTCCCTCCTTGCCCCAAAACTGAGTTCTGTCTTACTCTCTAACCCATTACACACACACATACATACTCTAGAAATTGGTTTCAAATAGAGAAAAATATTTGCAGGACTTTCATGGCAGCTAACTCTACATTTGAAGAATTACAGAGACATACTGCACAAAAATAGGGAGCAAAAGTTTTGAGTACAAGAAAGCATCACTGCTTAAGGCAAATACCCCTAGTTTCAAGTGGTGCTATACTGTTAAACTAGGACTTTGATGACATTAAACCAATGCCTTATTCACATCCTGAACAGCAAGCATGGAAGTCCAGTAAAAATGAGAGGCAGATCAGAAAAGCCCCTCTATTTCATTTGATAACCATTTAAAAAGCACAGTGCAGGGAGAGGATCCAGAAAACATATTATAAATCAGGTTTTCTGTGAAAGCAACACCACTGGATTTATGTGCATGGGTTTTCTAGATATTATTATGTTACCACATATCATGGCCAAGACTGTGAAGACTGGGTACACTGGCCCCTCTGTGAACACAACCCTGGCAGCAAGAAGCACAGATGACGTCTAAAGTAGTCTGACAGACAGTATCTGAAACCACTGCGGTGGAAGCAGAGGAACACTATTTGCTGTAGATAGCAAGCACCACCAAAAGAGTTTGCTTGCAACTGATGATGTAAAATTGAACCAGAAGATTTCCAGGGAGAGCGCATAACCCAGAACTTACAAAAAAAAAAAATTGCTCTTGGGAGAAATCTGGGGAATCCCCTGGTTCAGATACAGATGAGGAAACCATAGCTGTAACAGGAACCCCAGGACCTGCTTTAAAACGCACATAATGTTCACCATCTGAACACGTGAACCTTCACAATAAAACTTGATTTAGTGGTGTAAGCACAGGACTGAGTCAGAAAACTTGACATTTAAGACTGGATCTACCATGAGTTCCTGTGGTTTGGGGAGATACTGTTTAAGAAAAAATTTTCACAAGTGACTCTCAGTTGTACCTGGCAACTTGGCTCTCAAGCTTATTTTGCACAGGTGCTAGACACAAACTCCCACGTAAAAGCACCAAGCACCACTAAGGCTTTGTGTCCAGGGGTGAGTGAAGCAGAGCTGCAAAGAGACTACATTTGAATTTAGCATAAGCAGACATTCAAATTTAAAAGACTTTTGAAAGTCTTCACTTAATTGTTTAACTCTTCAAAATAGGAGACAATTGATCAATTTGATAATTTCAGGCAGACCGCAAAAGAAAAAACTGTTAAAAGTGTTCTATGCATGTAAATAACATAGGGTTATCTTCAGCTCTAAAAGCTAAGACTCAGTCTCCAAGAGGCACTTTGATGGCATTTAGACATCGATGTCCAAGAGGTCAGCCACAAAATCTTCCACTACTGTCTCCAAAGCCTCCTGAGAAACGCAGCTTTTTCAGTACCTAGTATTTCACGAGTTTCTTAAAGCACTCCTGGACATGCCCGATGGAACGCAACTCTGCAGGCTTGTGGTTTGTGTCACATTTAAGCCTGTGACAACGAAGTTGGTACTTCTGTACCTAAGCCTGTTTAAGGGCTTGACTCGTTTATGCGCTGCAGCAATTTCCACTCACAGCATGCTGTATGCATTGCTTGCATTGAAAAGCACATCCACAACACTAAACATAAAACTTCTACAACACTCTAGACTTTTCAGCCTAAGCAGCTAGAAACCCAAATTCTAGCAGGACAATCTTTAGCTTAAGAGAGTTTAAAGCCCTCCCTCTCTCAACCTACCAAACAAAGCGATGAGGAGGTCATTTCTACCTCTCCCTCAAAGGCTGGGCCGCTGCAAAAAACAGCATGAGATTCAAAGGGTCTTTAAGAGCCCCAGTCCCTGCTCCACGTCAAACAGGAATTAGATAAAATGCAGGAACACCAGGGAGCTTAAGCGTTCCTTGGTCAGAAAGACAGTAGCTGGGAATCTTGGTATTTAGCACTTAAGCTCTTCTGCTCATCGTATACAGAACACAGGCATCTAAATCTAAGTTTAATGGCTATTTTGCAGGCCAGGACTTAGATTCCTGTAGTTCTGGCATGAGGATTGGCTGCACCGCAGAAATCAGCCCATTTCTGTGTCTGCCTCCAAATATGCTGCAGCATTTTTTGGAAATCCACACAACTCCCAAAAGGCAAATCTCCCCAAGTCAATGCTGATCAGAGCAAATACGCAACAATTCAGTCCTCTTTAGCTGTCTAACCAGATTCCAATTACAGCAGTTTGGAATTTTACAATGACACTGCATGACCAAGCACAATTTAATTGGATTTTCATTTGTTAGATGAGTTCTTATCCACTTCTATACTTCCTCAATTCAGGCAGTGCAGAAATTAAAGCTCTGAAGACAAAACTGGATTTTGCAATGCATTCAGGACTTCAAAAAAAATTTCAAATACATCAAAGCGGTCAGATAAGTTAGTACTCAATAGGAAGTTGTTTCTTGAAAGGAAATTGCAAATTTCAGTCAAAGAGGAAGATGGAGAGTTAGAATTAACTAACCGTTCCAAAACCTTCAGAAAGCAGGAAGGTTGTATGAAGAAAGTGCATGCAAGCACATAAACAAGCTCAGTTTAGGACTACATAAGTATCTTAAAAATATGTCTCCAATTAAAAAAAAAAAGCAAACAAAAAGCAACAAAACAAACCAAACAAACAAAAGTATCCCATCAAGTTGCACATATTTCTGAAAGGACATAACAGATATCCCTGCAGATCACATTCAGACCTATTTTTTTCACCCATTAGACAGGCTAGATGCAGAAGCTCAAAACTGGCTAATACAAAGACTTTTATATTATGCACCTACCCAGTTACAGAATATATAACAGATGTATTTAAAACCAAAACACTTGCTATATTTTCTTGGAGTTTTCCCTGCCACTCACAACTTTCTAGCATTCAAATATCAAGTCTTCTCTGAAGATCAGGGATTATTTTAATGCACAGTCAGCCAGCAGCAAAGCAACCGGTATTACAATTTGGCCAATTAATCTATTTAGCTTAACCTACATTTATATACAGTGTCCAAATTGTGGGTATCTGACCACAAGCACAGAAAGGGCAATAGGCTAGCCAGATCTTTGGTCTATCCTAGATAGCCATTCTTACATTGTATCAGAGAATGTTCCTTCGCATCTAGGGAAGAGGTGCATGGTTGTAGAGTCATTTAATACAAGAGTTAGATTAAAAAAAACCCACAGTACTATGTTCTCTAGTATTTGGCCAGCAAAAGAGACTTTGCCTTTCATGCCCCAAAACACCCACTTCAAGCTGCAACTCTACATACACAGCATTGGCAAAACCTTTCCCATTACCTAGTTACTGTACCTAAATGTAACTGGGAACGTGCCCAGTTCACGGACACTGTAACACCTTTTTTGTTGTAATACCACGATGGTGTAGGCTTGGCACAATTACATCATCCACATTATCTTGGCAGTCACGCAGCAGCTGCTCCACCAACTGAGCTCAGGGCGAAGCCATCAACAGTTGTGCCGAATGCAGTTGTCTGCACATTTTTACAAAGGCTTTCCCATTTATTGTGTTTGTTTTAATTTACTGCCCTTATCTTAGTGCTGGACCAACATCCCTATGTAATGTTTGTATACCCAGTAAGTTGTGAGAAAACACGAAGTAACAGGCAACAAACTCTAGCCTTGTCATGTTTTGCAAATATGATGCTCAAAATTTTCCCCTCCTGATGGAGTAAAGTAGACCATGCATACATAATCAAGCCTGAAAATTGTCAGGTGCCTGTGATTCTATGATCTGCTCACTTTGAACTCTGAGCCTTTCAGTGTGAGATTAGTTGCTACAGAAGAACCCTAAGCTCTTTCTAGCCTTCTCAAATAGTATTCTTAGATATTTTCAATTCTTCTCCCAAGAACATTTAACCTTTTTGCCCCAGACTAGCCTACCTTAGTTTCAGAGATGACAACAAAAATGAACTGTATATGCCACCTTGTGAAATCCATGCATCTGGCTCTATTTGACAGAACTGCCATTCTGGTGTCCCTTCTTCACTATGTGACATCTGCCCCTTCCTTTCCTCCTCTATTCATCCTCTTTGGGAAAAAAAAAATGTAAAAGAATCATATCAGGCAAAACACGAAACAGAGCAGAAGTAAATATTTGAAGTAACTGTATTTCAATTAGAACAAAAGATTTATTTTAAAAATAGCTGCTAGCATAATTAATGACTGCAAGAAACAGCACTTACTAGGTTTTATTAAAATTATAGGATTTACACCGGGGGTGGAATGTGTAAATTAAAAAACGGATATGTTAGTTGTAGCAGTACCTTTTTGTTATGTTGAGGATGAATCCAAATATACCAGAAATTAGAGACCCACATTTTAGCGTGCATAAAGTGGGACAGACAAGGACTGAGCTGGGTCTTTGAGGAGCTGTGAGGATAAGTTCATCTAACTCATTGCTTAGAGGAAGAGAGGCTTTCTGGAGGCCATGCCTCTCAGCTGTGTATTGAACAAGTTGCTCTCCACAAACATCAGCCTCTCAAAAGCTTCAGTAGCCCAGATGGACTAAAAACTTCTCCCCACATCTTCAGAGCCAGATCTACCTTCAAACACAATACAACAGTAGAAGAAATCCATCGAATGTTGGCAAAAGGATGATCAGAGATGGTAAGAAGAGACACACAATAGCGTCCTTGCAGATTAAGAGGCAGAAAAAGGAATTTACAGTAAGATCTCTTTCCCCTGCCCTCACCACTCCCCCCAAAAGTAAATCACGCAGCCATGTACACTCCTGCACAGTGGCTTTAATATGCTGAGTGATTAAAGGTGACGATGATGACTATAGGCCATACTATGCATCTTTAGAGGGTTTTCAATTCAACACTGAGGGGCCAAATGGGGCTACTGTGTATCTAAAATATTTTACTCTGATTAAAGGTGTAATTATATAGTTAGTCATAATAGCTGCCATACTTTAAAAGAAACCCACCTTTCCTTCAGGGGAAGGGAAGGAAATTATGCTACTTTATTCATCCAAACACACTCTCAGTTAAATTCAAATACAACATGTGGACTAGATAAATACAGTGACACACGGCCACAAACACTTAGTAATCCAAGATAGAACAAGGAGATGAATCTTTTAACCTATAATCTTCGCAAAGGGAAACTAAATCTTGTGATTAAGAGTTCTGTCATATCTATGCAGGTATCAGTGGAGGCTGTGTGTTTTCTTCTCAACTGTCGTAAGAAATTCATGCTGGTTTTAGGGCCTAAATATGAGTAAAGACACTGCAAACATGGGGTCTGACACAGAGCTCAAGAGATTTACTTGTTTATATAGCTAGCACATAACTTCTGTGGATATCCACATATGTGCTGCACAGAAGGATAGGCTGGCACTAAGAATCTTATTCAGCGTAAACAAAATAGAAATCTTTTCCTTCTCACTGTATTTTCAACCCCACACCAGACTTGTTCCGTTATTGTTACCTTCAGCAAATCATCACTTCAGGTCCACTGGAATAATGATTTTTGTCTAGGAGGGGCTTCCTTGGCTTCGGTCACCTCATACAGGAATGTAGTTCATCTCAAATATCTGCTACCACTGATGTATAAGAAAAGGTAAGGGAAGATAGTTTCGGTATGCTATACCTTTTAAACCAACACTTCTGGTTACACAGGAGAGAGGGTGAAAAAGAAAATGCACAATAGACAAGCTTTAGTTTTTTTACCTTTTTTTTTTTTTACTGACACTCTAAAAGTCCACATTTAACACCACCAAAGCCATTTAGAGAACCTTCCCCAGTGAGTCCTGCCTGGACACCCTCCAGGAGGTTGTCTCCTGAGAAGACAAACTCAGACACAACACAGATGTAGTTCACTTGAACCTCAGAGAGGGGAGGCAGGGTCTACCCAACATCTTGATCCATAGCAACCCCAGCTATCCAACAGAACCAGGTTGGATAAAAGACAGGTCACATTTCAAGGGAAAAAAGAAAGGGGAAGGGCGGGAGATACAGGAGAAGAAAGTTGTCATCCTTGCCAATAGTTTCCAGTTATCCGCACAGACGCTTATACACTCTCTGGAAACTCTCCTTCTGGAATAAAATATTTTGAGCATTTGTTCTGAACAAATCTATTGAGTTTTACTGCTTAACCTTCCTCCTCTCCCCCTTTCATTTTTTTCAGCATTGGTGTTGGAATTTGGAAATATTTTGTAGTTTAACAACTGAACGTACATTCCCCATACTAATCACTTGATGAGGGAGACGGCTGACCAGGATGCAGCCGAGGCACCACATTCCACATAATTCCTTAGATAACAGAAGTATAAATCATCTTTATACGTGCACAGTTTTTAATCACCATCCTTTGCCCAACATAGCTCAGTGGTCAAGTCCCAAGAACAATTTTATGAGTCCCTGTCATCTGCATGTTTTTTCCAAGCATTCTGTCAAGTGATCCTGTAGTTCCATCGCTGCCTCGAGCTAGATTTCCATATCTTTTACAATGCTATCTGCTATTCTTTAAGTTTTTACACACTTGATAATAGAGGGAAGAAAACATCATTGAAAATATAAAGAAACTTTTATCTTGCATCAACGGAACTATAGAAGAATAACAAAAATACAGATCAAGATATGCTATAAAGCAATAAAATTACATAACACCACATACAATAGTTTTATGGGAAAGAAGGATGGGAAAAAATTCTTTTCCAGATTTCACACCATTTCCTTCCCCCACACACACCCAATTTGGGTGAGGTAGGAAGCAAGAGAGTTTTTTTGTTTCTTTTAATTTTGCCCTGAAACATACTTTAAGTAATTGCAAGTGAGTGACACCTAGTGATGAACACAAATCTGATCATCCTTCACTCTCCCACACAGAGAAGATAAGCCAGCAAGCACGGACAGGTAACTCAGGAGTGGGTGTCGAATCATGGGAACCTGACACTACCATGTTTCTCTCCCTTAAAAGCCAAATATCAAGTGAGCCAAGACCTAGAAACTTGGTGTACAACTAAAAAGAAAAAAAATAAATCATAAAATGGCTAATCTGTCCAAATAAGAGACTGTTAAAGCAGATCTAAACCATGACCTGTAAATTCACTCTCCATTTTCTTCAAAAAGAATCACCTCTCTCTAGAAACTTCAAGCTTTCCCAGAGATCTCTTTCTTAATTAAAAAAAGCATATCCCAGAAGCAAACGGGAAGAATGGGTTTCTCATCAAATACTAAAATATCAACAGTTGTCTTAGAGACCACTTAGTGATGTCTCCAGTGTTATAACTGCTATCCTGTTGTAAGGATTTTACGAGCTTGTCAAAGACTCTTATTTTGCCAGTAGTTCCAAAATTATTGCGCACAGAGCAGTTACTGGAAGTGAAGGGGAGGGGATCTAGTGTGATTTGTGGTAGGGTTACAGGAAGGAAAAGTATGCTACTATGCAAAGTAGCAACAACACAGTCCCCTGAAAGGGAAGCTTGAATAAAGAGACCAAGAAAACTGGCCTGACTTTTCAACACCATGACATGGGACAATCTTGTACATGGGAAGCTCACCCTGAAGAGAGATATCTTTACTTAATGCACTTTTAAGAGCTATCCAAAGCTCCAAAACACAGAATCCTGTAGGAAAGGGAAGTGATTAACCTAGCACAGCTACTGCCACTTTCACACACTATGTGCCATTTCATCTATTTTTGTCATGAGTGGGATTTTGTCACTGGAACCTCAGGAGAAACTCCTGCTTTAAAGACACAAAGTATACACCATGATTAAAAGCCATCCCAAGGACAGGAGTGAAAATAAATAAATCAGTAGGTAGAGAAAGGAAAACACTTTGACACATGCTGCAACTTGTGGACCTTATTCTGCTCAGTAAGCCCATGGCCATCTTTGCTCTCCTCATAGATTCATATGAGGTTGAGGTTTGTTGGGTTTTTGTTTTGTTTTGTTTCAATCCTTCTGCAAACATTAAAGGAAATTCAAAAGCTTGTAAAATTTAAAGCCCCGAAAGCCCAAGTTCTTCGGGAAAACTAACGCAACAGAGCCACCTACCATGCAAAGGCAGGACTGACAGGGCTCAGGCAGCAAGAGCCGCCACTGAAACTTATTTGAATGAACTTGACCCAGGTTGGCGGCCGGCCAGCGCCCTACGTCACCCCGTGACTTAACAGAACACAGTGTTCCTGGCACCCACACAAAAATGTGTTGAAATCCACGCTGGAGAGAGAGAGAAAAAAAGTCAGTGTATGTTTCAAATTAATAAAGGAAAATGGTAATAAAAAGGTAATAAAACGCAAAAGCGGCTTTAGGTATTTTAAATGTGTCTGCTGCATTTTTCACCCAATTTATTCACATCGTTTGGTGTTCCCACGTGTTCCAGAAGCTTGGCACAGCGGCAGCTCTCCCCAGGATGAGCCCTTCCCTGTCCAAATCCCGTCCCACGCGCTCTCCCTCTCACCTCTCCCCGTGCCCTACCTGGAAAATTCCAGTGCAGAGCTCAGCCAGGCGACGAGGGCAGACACCGGCTGCTGCGCCAGGGCTGCCCCTGACTCACTTCCTTGCCCAGCCCTCACGCAGGCGACACGGCAGGCACCTCTTGCAATGCTTCTATAGGGGATGATCGGTTATACAGTTATGTCATTCACAAGTGGATTATGCTAACTCTCCGACATGAGATGAAAAGCAAACAAGTAGAAGGAGGACAGGCGAAATGAACTTAATGAACCATGAACTTGATGTACTTCCTCCATGTACCGTATGGCTATCATTTCCATCTTCCGCATTTCCTCCCTCCAGGACTCCCACTATTTCCCTCTAAAGCCTAGGCTCTAGTCCCTTTTCCTCCTGTCACCCATTCTCTCTCTGATGTCCTATCCTCATCTTCAGTGACTGATCAGGATATTTGACACCTGTAGGTGCAGGATCAAAACCAGCTCACAGACACCTGCTGAGAGGGCTTTCCCTGGTCACCAATTCAGGGCCCAAATCTGCCACCTGCAATCCCACCAGGGTCCTGACAGCGCAGGCCTCCAGTGACACCTTCCAGCTAGGCCATCAGCCACGATGACAGGCAGATGGACCCAGGTTCATCCTCATTGCCTTCTGCATGCACATCCTTAGCCTAGCATGCAGTCCCAGCGGCTAGAGGGATATACAGGAGACGGTAAGGCAAACGTGCTCCCTACCTGGACAGCCCACTGAAGCCGCTTCCACCATTTCAGTGCAAACCTGAAAAGCTACACCAGTTAATAACCGATCCAGCGTTCCACCACCCTTCATCCATCAGCTGAAACACAACAACAATTTTTTCTAGTTACAGATTCTCTAATGAGACACGCAACACAGGCATCTAGGATACGATCCACGTCTCTGGCCAGTCCTTCCAACATCAGGAGCCTGTGTTATATGTGAAAGTTGCACTGATTATTTTTCACCTTGACTATTACACACTGCAAGCTACTACGATGACTATAGAAATAAACTATCTGCTGACCAAAGAGACAAAAAAACTTGTATAGGAAGCAATTAGGCCCTTTTAGTAGTAGCTGTTTAGCATCACAGAAAATTCTTCCAGAAGTCCTTTTCTTCCAACCAGAATCCTGCCTTTCAAATTAAAATAGTATTACCTCCAATACTAAAACAGAAGAAGAAATAAGTCTGCTCTAACGCCCCAAGGATGGAAAAAAAAAAAATAATGAGAGTCATATATTTGATGTTTTGTAGGTATATTTTTCCAACGCTCAAAATGCCATTTTCTGCATAACTGCATCCTAAAGTAAGAAATAAAATAAAATCTAGAGACATTAAAAAAATACAATTCTTACACCATTTTCTTTTGCCTCTCTGTGGGATACACCAAGGACACATTCGCAGTTGGAAAAAATCACAAATGTTGATCAGGACAAAGCAGATAATGGGACCACTTCAAGAATGAGTAATTTAAAAGCTCTCTATAAACAATTAACAGTCATTTGACAGAACTAAGTGTAAGTGAAAATTTCTACACAGCAAGAGAAACAACTGCGGAAATAGTAATTCCTCATCTCTTCTTTCTATGGTCAGGCTCCAGACCAAGGAGGCCACCTAAATAAGTAGCAGAGGCAAAGTGAATTCAGAGTTAGGTAAGTTATAGGAAGGAAAGGCATTAAAATAAGAAATACACAGATTGCTGATGACACAGATGACAGGAAATTCATATCAAGACACGTAAATTTCCAACAACGTGCCTTGACTTGATAGATTATCTTTAAAAATATGGAAGGAGCAGTTCATATTTATTTGAAAAAGATGCATTCACACCATACACATCTAACGTCAAAGCAGTTACCTGCCCATTCCCTTCCAAGCACAAACAGAAACACTACTCCTGCAGCAGAGATGGGGGAGAAGATTTCCACAGAAAAGGGAAGTTCTTCCGTAGTCTCATGTTTACAAAGGAGTTTACTGGGTTGTCAAGGAGAAAAAAACCCCACAGCGATCCCTATACAACATGCTTTGAATACACACAATTAAATTTGTCACAAAATTACAGATGAGGTCTCCGCCAAACTTTGAAAGCTCGTCCCAGTACCCTCGCCTCTTTCCTAATTGGGCTTGGCAAGGAGCACCAAGATACTGTTAAGTCTGAAAGTTTACTCGAGAACCAGATCCACAGGTTAGAGAAGTTTTCTTGAGCCACTCCCAGCTGGCGAGTGGGCAAACCACAGGGAAACTGCCAGGGCCTCCAAGGAGGGCAAAGTTGAGGGCAGGATGTGACACACTTACCGCAATCATGCAGGCTGCTTGTCTTCCCAACACGCAGCGTAGCCTAAAGCCTCGAAGCCAATGCACAGGACTAGGAGCTCAAACAGGGTGAGATTGATTTTTTATTGTATTGTTAAAGTATGTATTCAACAAGATCGTTGGTTCTTACACCCTTCAAGACTGTGAATGGAATGGTGCTTGTTTTGGGTTGTTTTTTTTTTTTTAAAAAAAAAGGAAGAAAAAAGAGATGGGATCTTTTACAATTAAAAGACGAAGTAACGACCCGTCATATTTTGTAGCTGAACATAAAAGCAAGTAAGGCTTTTGCCCTTCTCCTAAACCACCTCATCTCTCTGGAACATGCAGTATTTCAGTTTGTTAAAGCCTGGAACATTCTCATTTGCGGTTTAGGGAATCTGAAGTGATTGGATGCAATTAGCTGCACCAGGACCAAAACAAGACTAACACATTCCCTGAATTTAGTACATACTGTTTGAATTAAAACATTATGGTTTTATTTAACATACAAAAGAAAACTCCACCTATCCACCAATAATTTTAATGGCAAAGCCCCGTTTTCAAAACACAGTTGAATTCTGAGCCATGAATGCATCTCTAACCATCTTTAACTATATAATATGAAAGCAACCTCAACAGGACACAACTACAGCTAGTTACATACCTGTCAGGTAGAAAAAAAATAATGTATATATATAGGTGAAAGGAATACTTTTATTTTCTTGAATACACCACCATTTGTCTGTTCAAAAGAAGGAAGATTATACCAGATGGGTCACCCTCCGCAAAAGCAAGTGTAAACAAGACTCAGATACTGAAGAACAGCAACCTTGTAGCTCTGTTAACATGTCACTTTAGTCATTTGAGAGCTGGGTCATTTGCTAATAAAGCGAAGAGCACTTATTGGACCTGTCAGTAATGTTGCAGAACCTGACAATCTAACACATTTGCCTACTTTCTCCTCCCCCATTTTTAAACGTAGCTATAATATCCATTTAGAGGGTCAAAGAAAAGAATCTAGGACAGATCCACAACAAGAGCGAGTCGTATGTGCAGAAGCAATGTAAAACCATGACTTCAGAGGAGCAGGAAGTCCAATAGCACATGAGAGATACAATCATGTCCGTAGGCGAGTAAAACCAGGATAACGCCAGAATTAGGTTAGTGTTGCATTTGAGCTTCTGGAATATTCAAAGTCGAAGCATTTTAATTCTATTACTCTTTTATAACACCTGATCTGTCAGTCCTCGTAACGCTTTGGTCTGGAAATTACTTCTTACCAGATGAAAAGCACAGAAAACAGGTGAAAGGAAAAAACAGCCAACTATCTGTGGGGCAACACAACAGGATTTACATGATCTGTGGTTACAATAAATGCAGACAGAGGCAGACAAATTGTGCCTATCTGACAACCCATCCAAAACTCAAGATCTTTCAATTTATTAAATATAAGTTATTACTGCTTGCAGTGAAGGACATGATGTTCATTGCCAGCTACATATGGGAACATATTTCTAGATGTATGTTTTTATTTTTACCAGTTCCAGCTTAGGGTTGTGGGATGCATATGTTTGCTTTTTCAAAAGCTAGTGCAGATTGATGTATTTTTCTAAAAACAAATGCACACACTTGTAGCACTGACCACATTTTAACCACAGTAACAATGTCATATAAACCATCGGGCTTCTGGATTCTACAGAGTTTCATAATGTTAAAACATATTTCTAGTCACATCTTATTTGAAAAAAATTTCAAGTCGGTTTCTTCATTCTTAATTTCATTGTCACTTTTTGTGAATTCCTTTTTATCTATAACTATCACCTTCATTTTAGTTTTATGCTTCCATTTCATTATGCACTAGTTTGCCTTCATTTGTCCTCTGTGTGGTTTTTGAGTTTTAGCAAGTACTGAATTTCCTCTCTTTACAACACTACATAGTTAAACTTATAAAACCAAACAAAAGAATTCCTTTCTAGCTTTTTTCAGCATTGTTTGTTTATATTTTTATGCATGCAATTAGTCTAGTTTTATCTAGCAAAAATTAAAGCATTATTCGTATTTGAAATTGAACGTACTGGGACTAACGCCTGCCCGAGAGATTGAGGCACCAGGTAATAAGTTTCAGTTTCACTGAATAGAAGTAACCTATGAGATTCTCTCTGCATTTTAGATGTAAACAGCAAAACAGAACTTCCTTTTGCTTTAATCCTATAAACATTGGCATAATGCCACATAAGATAACATGCTAACCAGACTCTGGAAGCCAAGGACTTAAATGCACAATAAAGCAGCAATTAAAAAATTGTGGAGATCAAGGAAACAAAGTAAGAACAACAAGAACAAGTCAGGCCAGAGATTTGTTGAACTCAGCATCCTGCCTGGGACAGTAGCCTATATGTGATGCAGAAAGCAAAGAAGAAGGACAAAGTAAATGAATTTCTTGCTTTTTCAGACTTCTTTCCTGATACGCTTATCCACAGTGAAGTGACTTGCAATTCCAGAACTTCCCAAGGGAGCATTGACCTATTAGCTGAATGGATTTTTTCCCCAGGAAAGGCTGTCCAATCACTTTTAAATCAAACTCTGCAGAAATCTGGTAATATTGTATGACGACTTAATATTTGTAATGTCAGCAAAGAAAGTAAATGGAAGAGACCACAGGTGGGTCACCAGCCATAGGTTTCCAATCCAGTCATCGTGGTTTATTATTGCTGCAACATCTAAAGAAGCCTCAGGAAAAAAAAAAGTTAAGGACTGTTATGCCGAGACCTGTACCAAAAAATGCAAGAAGTGGCGACCTCTGTTCCAAGACTTTGTGGCAGCTAAAGAGCATAAGCAATGAAGCACATTTAAAAAAAAGTCATAGTAGTAGAGAAAAAAAATACATTGAAAGATACTTTTCTTGCATTTAAACCCTGCAATACTACCAACACTTGGGGATCTCCTTCAGAACATTTCATTCATTCATTCCAGTTCAGGTTAACGTAGCTTATGTGTTCTCATCTTCTTTCTCCTTTTTAAAACTGGAGCATAGTGATGCTAACAAGCAGATGGAGAATTTTTACAATCTGCTGGCTGCAAATCTCATAAAAATTAAATCCATTTGCTGTTTTTCCATTTAAAATATGCATGGTAACAAAGCAACAGAAATTAGTATTCAGTGGTCTCTTAAATCATCCCACCCTGCTAAAAATGTGAAAATAAACCACCACACATTGTACCACCAGTAGTCTAACTTTTTCAGCTCTGATGACGACAAGGATCATGACTGTGTCAAAGCTGAATGATTATTGTCTACATTATTTCTGACTGTTCAGAGTGTCTGGAGCATGCAAGACAGATAGAAAACTTCCACCATCACTTTCCAAAACGTTTACAAATTATTTGATGGCAGTTAAGTGACAGCTGAGTAGCATTAAAAGAAGCATGCAATTCACATGCAGGGAATTTAGAAAGCTTTGCTTCTTCACAACCAATTTTTTTTAGTCATGATCCACAAGCAACTGCTTCATTAAACACGCAGAAATGCCAACCTGAGAATGCTAAGGGTAATTGCGAAGTTATACATACAACAAAAAAATATGTAGACTACTTTATAGTAACACAGTACAACTTCTGGGTTTTCCTTAAATCTCACTGTCATTCTTGTCTTCAAAAAGTCACTTGCACTGCACAAGAATGGCATAGAAGTTACATTGCCTTCCAATACTACGTAAAATCATGTTCTAATTTTCCTTTCCATCATTTCTCCAATTATTTCTTCCACTTAGCTCCCAACACAATAAACTGTTATGATGTCAACTAACTTAAAAAAATAAAAATAAATACTGAGCATCCACAATGGGAACCAAGGCGATATGTGCAGTATTTTTCACTTAGACTCGTAGATACAAGTGAAGAATCAACTCAGCATCTTTATTCCAGTACCTGAAGGGGGCCTACAGGAAAGATGGGGAGGGACACTTTATCAGAGTGTATAGTGATAGGACAAGGGGTAACAGTTTAAACTGAAAGAGGGGAGATTTAGGTTAGATATTTGGAAGAAATTCTTTCCTGTGAGGGGGGTGAGACACTGGAACAGGTTGCCCAGAGAAGTTGCGGATGCCCCATCCCTGGAAGTGTTCAAGGCCAGGCTGGATGGGGCTTTGAGCAACCTGCTCTGGTGGGAGGTGTCCCTGCCCAGGGCAGGAAGGTTGGAACTCGATCTTTAAGGTCCCTTCCAACTCTAACCATTCTATGATCCTATGATTATCAACAAAAGTGATGCATTAAACTGTTTTGGTAGTTATGGTGGTTGTTTGTTTGTTTTTTAGAAACAGGTATTTTCCCAGACCTAGTTTCTCCTGTGAGCTCACTAGATTTAAGCCGTCATCAATACGTACAGGAACCATTTATCTAAAATTTTAAAGCCATGTAAGAAAAGAATTCTCTGCCCCATTCTAATGCCCACTTAACTACTTTTTCCCTCCAGAACTCCTGTGGTTAGTGCCAAGTTTTTAAAAAGCAAAGATTACAGAAAAGAAAAGCACTCACAGAACCTTTAAATTGTAAGTAATGTGAGCCACAAATTAAAACTAACATAAAATCTACATCTACTGTTGGCATGGGAAAAAGTACATCTGAAGGTTAAAAAGAAGATAGGAATCATCACCCTCCTGCCTTTTTTTTCAGACGTTTCTTGTAAAAACATTGATTTTTTTGTTGTTGTTGTTGTTTAAGATGACAATCTTGTAATCTGCTGCCCAGCTCATTGATTTTTAGGCATAGGAGAGTGGCAATTATGTCCTATTTTATTTCTTCGATCTAAGTTTGCACTTATATTCTAACCCTTTGAGAAGTCTACATAACCTGATATTTTTTAATCCAGCCTTTCCGTGCAAACTACATAAGAGAACAATACATCTGCTCTCCTTACCAGGAACTTAAATTGATCCTTCAGAAAGGGACTGAGCTAGCTACTGAAGGATAAAACTCACAGTGTCTCTCAGACTTACTATCTAAATGCAACTTCTAGCTCAGAAAGCACCTAAACTGCAACAGAGATTCTCCTTCTGTCACTACACAATGTTTAACATAGTCTTCCACTTTTCTCCCAATACTATTATAATTCAAGACCCAAGCTAGATGAACCTTCAATGTAATCCTGTGTCATCAGTTTATGAATAACCCATTATTTATTACTTTAGCATTATGCACGTATTTCCAACTTTAGCCCACACCATTATGCTCTCATGCATTCACACATATGCTCTGAAAGGGAGCTACAATTACCCTGCTTACCCCGGAAAGAAAGTTCAGTATTGTGGATTTATACTATTTATTCTTTTTATACTGCTAGTTATATTGTTCTCCCATTCCAAAAATCCTGAGGTGCTTCATATCCTAGACAAATCACTTTATTACTGGAACATACCAGATTCAAAACTCAGCAACACAAATTTTTTGTTTTTTTTTTTTTTTTTTTTTTAAATTTCTTGATGCTTGAACACACTTCAACAAATGCGTATGTTTAAAACCAGCAAAAACACATCGCTTTTTCAATTAGTCAAAAAATGAAAGATTTCAATTTAAAAAAAGAAAAACAAACAAAAGCCCCCAAACTTACCTTTGCACTTCTCCGTCACGCAATCAAGCAAGTTAAAGAAACTTAGTCTATGAAGCCTGTGACCAGCTCACTCCAAGGAAGCTAAATGTTTCCCTCCACTTGCCTTCCTAGGCAAGTCTGGCAACAGCCATCAACCTCTACAAAATCTGTGCTGTCTCAAAGGCTCCTCTCCATCCCTATGTCTGTTGAGAAAGCTTTATTAAAACAATGAGGTAAGCATAAACTAGACTACATAAAAAAACACCCTGCAGAAGCCACACAGAGCAGCAGGTGGTAGAGAACTAGAGCTACAAAGGGTATTCACTGCATCGCGCCAAGTGGAGATCCATTTGCAACATCGTCTTTTGTATGTGACTTCTCAAGTGCTCTGCAGTGAAAGCACTGAGGGTGGTGACGGAAAGAGGACAAAATTCATACACGCTGAAAAGTTCACAGCACACAAACATAGGAATAGCTGTAGGGAAATCTACCAAGGATCATTCCAGCCCCTTACTTTTGTCTCCAACAATAATGAATGTCAGGTGCTTAAGGAAGAGTTTAAAACAGGACAAGCATGTGGCAGTGCTGCCACAGAACAGTCTCCCTGATTCCAGTTTGTGGCTTCAACTAGAGGCAAGATCTTTTTATTTAATCCTTGAAAGATTTCTCTTCCATGAGTTTGTCCAATTAGTTCTGAACCCATGTAATCTTTCAGGAGCCACATCATCCTGTGGCAAGAAGCTCTGCAGCTCATATGGTGGGATGAATAAACTCCTTTTCAATGTTGAATCAACTTGCTCGTTTCACTTGATGTCTCCTAGCTCTATACAGTACCTAGTAATTTTGTTTACTTCTTTCTATCTATTTGTGATTCTTCAAGTCCTCTCCACAGCAATTTCTTTTTGAGGCTGAAGATTTCTGTCCTACAGATTTTTTTTCTCAGGCAGAAAACATCCCATATATCTGATCACTCTTACCAACCTGCTCTGAAGCTTTTCTAGTTTTCTAGCTTTTCTGGACTTTTTTTTTTGTGAATGTGAGGGCCAAAACTACTATCCACAAGTTAGCAATCAAACTTAATGGATTCTTAAAGTTGCAGTGTCTTTAGCAGCTTTTCAGAGTATTTAAACCCCAACACAAACCTCAACTCTTCTTGTCCATGACCACTTCACATCAGGATGAAGCTGCTCTGCCCATCATGTTTGCCTTCACAACCAGACAGTTCCAGTCCACTTTTCTCACTTAGCTTCAATGGTCCCTTTCCTATGCACAGGAAGGTGTCAAGGTGTCTGCAAAATACCCACAAGTCATTTACTCTCACAAGCATCAGACTACCCAGCAGCTCCACCAGGATTCCTACAAAGGGAGAACGGGGCTTTTCTCCTCTGGTGTAACGATGAGAAAAATACATGTAGGGAAACAAAAGTTGCATGCAGAACACTAGAGGCTGCCACAACAGCACTACGCTAGTGAGACACCTGATGTGAGGAGCCACCGCAGCCACCATTTCTGATGAGCTGCGACCAGATGAGAGTATTTGGTGGCACAGAACTAAATAGTTGTGTTAGGCAAGAGAGAACCAGTGAACCGAGACCAAGCAATGACCAGGTAAGGGTGAATGGGGACAAGTGAATGAAATAGTGATCGTGCTGAGAAGAGGAGACAGAGTGGGAGTACAATGACTGGGACCGATTCAAAAGGTATGCCACTGTGCTGGACCTGAGCAGTGATTCAACAGCCAGGTGAAAGAGCTTCTTCATGTGTCCAGGAAGCAGGAATAATAAAGCTGGGATGAAGTTGTGAGTAGCGGGAGAGATATCGTATGAACTAACAATTTATAAGCTCTCAATTTATTTAATTGAGAGACCAAGGACAAAGGTGAAACCATCAAGTAGTCAAGGCTGATGCCCCGGTCTGAAGGCAAATAGGAATAAG
>VXAK01020997.1:286158-301520 GCA_013399435.1 Arenaria interpres
CAGCCCGAGCCTGCGGCGCCCTCTGCCGGGACCCCCGCGGCAGCGCCCGGCCGCGGCAGCCCCGCGCCACCCGAGGGAAAAACCATCCTACTACCTAATCCTAGCTGGTAGGTTCAGTACCTACCGCTGCCCCTTTCCCGAGCCCTTCAATACTCATCACTTTGCAGTGATGCAGGGAGTCCTCTCGTTAGTCCCTTGTCTCATCATCACTCTCAGAACATGCTCTAGTCACGATACCTGGATTTTATATAGTCAAGCTCTCCAGAAAGAAGTAGATCACTGTCTCGCCCACCATGTTACAGGAAATTTGGACGTCAATTTGCAAGAGGCAACCAGAGGCTGGAGAGAATCCAGATCATCACGTCTCTGGCGAGAAACCTACCCGCTTCCTCACCTTTTTGCACAGACATTGAAATACAAGAAATTCCATTTAAACGCAAGAACAAACTTCCTTCCTGGGAGGACAACCGAGGCATAGAATCATAGAATTGCCTAGGTTGGAAAGGACCTTAAAGATCATCTAGTCCAACCATCAACTGACTCNACATACCCAAGGTGCTCCAGCACCTCAAACAGCATAGGTTGCCCAGAGAGGTTGTGGAGTCTCCTTCCTTGGAGATACTCAAATCCCAACTGGACACATCCATCCCTGAGCAATCGGCTCCATCTGACCCTGCTTTGAGCAGAGGGGCTGGCCTAGATAATCTGCAGAGGGGCCTTCCTGTCACAGCCACCTTGAGAACCTGTGACCGCTTTACTAAGCCCAACGTGTGGGGCACTGCTTGGTTTTGAGGTCTGGCAGTCAGAGAAAATGCCTGGAAACTCTTGTGAACAGAATTCCTTCTAGAGAGATGAGGTAAGCCAAAACCTCACATTCCTCCAAATTACAAGCAATCTAATATGAATACACTCCATAATTACAATAGAAGCTTTTTACTTTTTTTAAAAACTTGAAACAGTTTCTTACTGTACAAAGCTCATCAGTCTTCTCTTTGACAGGCAGAGAATTAAGACTTGCGCAGGAGTCTGAGTCCGATATCTCCAGTAAGCCGTCATCTTTTTCTGATCCATCACACCTATCAGTAGAATCGCTATCCTTCTCCCAATCAATGAACTCTGATTCATCTAAAACAAAAATATTTGTAAAAATAATTTTTCTTAATCACCATATATTATTCATAAGCATGAAGTCAAACAGAGTTATACCACAATTATCCTTCGCTTGGGAAAAAGTGCAAAGTTATTTTTTATGTATGTTCAACTGATCTTTCTGTTTAACTATTTTGTGATCGTGTCTCTCATAAAAGCTAAATTCTACTAGCAGACAACGGAAGCTTCTGTGAAGAAAGATATAAAACTTACATTAAAAAAAATATAATATTTCAAAGTACTGCCCATAAGGAGGCAGTATATTTAACTGCTTATGTAGGTAGGGTGTTTTTTTTTTAGTTTAGTGATTATTAATTTTCCTAGGTTTTAGTTAGGTTTGGGGCTTTTTTTGCCCAGCTGCATTGGATTTTCCAAATGCACTTGTTCAGAATTAACTGTTCTAAGCAAATATCTCAGTGACTTGGAACAGCTGAAAATTTGGTATAAATTAACATCTGCTATAAGTGGTAACCCCCACAGAGAAATGAAAAAGCTGGTTGAAATGGTGACTTCCTAAAACACCATGGCTAAATACACAGGTCTGCAAATCAAACCTCTAAGCACATCAGACATAGGATTGTTTAGGATAAATCAATAGAAACAGGCACCACAAGAAAAGAGAGTTTTTTCAAAAAGAAAACCAAACAACCCACAACAAAATGGTAATAAACAAAGACAGAGATACAGAACACTTCTTCCACCATCCTCATGACCAAATGGTGCTTAATGCAACTCCAAAAGTCCACTCATACCTCCGAGGATCTCCTGAAGGCAATGGAGGCCTGACCTGCTCTAGCAGCTCCATCACCCTTCAGATCCAAGTGCCAGAAGGTACAGAGACGAAGAATCCCATTGTATTTTGTATAAATGAGCACGTTCAGAGCAGGAGGGATGAAAGCTTTTTTTTGTTTTGCCTTTCTGCTTTTGCAAATGTCACATCTCTAACACTGGAAGAGTTGCGTACAGGAGAGAAGCAGCAGATAAAGGAGGCACCTGCAGAACACTCCAGGTGTCTGTACAGATCCATGGAACTGTGGCAGTACCTTCTGGACTTGGCAGTGCTACTACAGCCTAAATCACTAGTTTCTTCATGAAACTTCCAAGCTCTGAATTCACCCAGACAAATAAACATACAGGTCTGCTGCTGTCTGCCTTTTCATACGCATTTCTGTTTCTAACTATGAGAAAGCTTCATCAGAAACTTTAAATGCAGACATCAGTGACCAGGTAGCACTAAGAGGTCTCTCTTGAAGCTGCATGGCAACCTGCATGCAGCTTGTGATAATGGTATAAATTCTTTAATCAAATATAAGGATCAGCTTTACCATGTCACACTCTAGTACTAACACTCTGTCTCTGACGGTGAACTTCACATGAAAGGGCATGTCAATTAAAAATTATTCTCACCTATTATCCCCATCCTTACAACTGTACCTATATATGCACAAAACACATACTATACATATGGTATAGTACACTATATACTATACACATATACACTAGCTATACTGCAGTACTACAGTACAATACTATAGTTAGTGTATATGATGGTTACTTGAGAAAACATGGAAATTACAGTTCTTTTATTCCCCACTGCTTTAAAGAACTTTTTTCTTGATTGGATTTCCTCAGCACCTTCAAGCAGATACATAATGCGTCAGGGTTCCTTCATTTACACAGAGAAACCAAATCCTGCTAGCTTACAAGAGTAAAAATAAGCCTGTGTATTGTCTCTTAAAAAAGGCGAATTAAAGACTAAAACCTGCAGGATACACTTGCAGAAGACAAGTGCAATAGGATGATATTAATGTCAGGTTAGAAAGATTCCTGGTGAGTATTAGACTGCAGTCTAGAAAATGGACAGTTCTTCCATCTCAAAAACAAGGAAAGAAAATCACTAAGAATTTACAAAAAATGACCATCAGATATGTCAATGACAGTGTTAAATCAATGACAAAAATATGGATGAGAGAATCAACTCACAGTGGTGTTTGAACACTTTGCCAGACATGTGAAATCTAGCTGTCATACCTCAGATCCAGCTGAAGTATTACGTAGCTAACTTAATACATTGTTCTGGTAGAAGTCACATTGAAAATACTTCCTAACAAGTTCTAATGCAAATTAAACATTATCCTAATTAACACTAATGCAGCGGAACACACAAGTAAAGATTTTTCTGTCTTCAGCCTCACTTTTTGATCAATTTCTCTCCCCTCCGTCACGCCCCACTCAGTGAATTAGAAAGCAAGTTCTAAGAAAAAAAACTCATGGTTGTTTGCACAATAGAGCTGACAGGGCAAACAAGGAATACTGTGTGCTGACATGGAAACTCACACCACAGACCATGATGCTGTCTGCAGCTGCAAAGTCTGCCACTTCTAGTCAGTAGATGCAGACAGCAGTATCACCAGTAGAACAGGGCAGGCAGAGAAAGCTTTTCACAGAGAAGGTAATGGTACAAACGAACGTATTGAAATGAACTGACATGCTTTTCTCGATGTATAACCTGCCCAACTATGCTACTTTACTCCAAGGTTTAACATATTTGTACATAACTTATACTAAGAGTTATTCCATACTCAGATGAAATGAATGAGAAAAAGCGGATTTAACTGTAAAAGGATTAGATCACGCCATTTTGTCAGAACGACCTCAAAGAATTTTCATTACAGCACTTGAAGTTGACAGAAGTTTTCTTGACAAATCCGCCTACGTTTGAACTTACCTTCAGTACTGCTGTCCTCTAACAATAAATCATGTCTGCTAGGTGATTCCTCCGTTTTGGAAGCATGACTTTTTTTGCTGTGTAACCTTGGAATCAATGTTTTATTTTCATGATCTGAAAAATCACTGCCACTAGAGGTCCATATTATGTCCTCAGCATCCTTAGAGCTTTCAGCAGCAGCAGATCCTATTAAAAATAATTTTGAAGTGTTAGATTGTTATACAAATGTGATATTGTTAAATTTAAAATTCTTTAAAATTAAACTATACTATTTTTGAACTGGGAAAAAAAATATCAGTTCTGTCACTGTGCATCAGAGATCAATACTGGAACACTAACATGTATTTCTTATACGCCCATGCATTATTTTCATTTTGGTTCTCCACAATAAATGCTAACACTTCATGAGGCACGATGAGGCTATCAATCAGTCCTTCAGCAGAGTGAGGACAAGCAATGACTGTCTGACATACAGTCCTTTACACACAGTACTAATGCTCCCACGTGTGCCCTTTCAAAATAGTAAGTGGTTTAAATAAAGACTGCCCTTAGAATTCTGGGTTTGGGATTTCTCTGACTTTATACAATGACTAACAAATGAATAAAAGTATGCCATCAGTAGAGATGACTTCCCAGTTTTGTTCCAAGAGAAGAAAATTTTAAACTCTTCGGGAGTAATGAAGACTAGCTGTTGTATTTTTGAAGTGAAGACTTTTAAATTCAAAATACCTTTCCTCCATCATTTTTAATAACAAAAGCAAGGAGAAAAGGATTAATGCTTAGCAGTGGAGCATGTAGAATTAGCAATCATAGGAAGGCAGAATTTTCCACTTCCTACAACTACTAAAGGTTTTTAGGTAAATGGGAAGTTAGACAGTTACTGGTGATTTGGAACTAGGCAGGAGGGCCCAGAAGAGAGAAACACAACTGTATCTCCTCCTGTACCACAGAGAGGTTCTTTCAGAAATCTGAAAAAGCATGATTTTGAACCCCAAAAGGTAGAAAAAGGGTACCCAGTAGGTCAGTCACTGAACTCCAAGAGAGGCAGCACAGCTGCTGGCCCAAGTAGAAATACAAAGACTGAAGAAGTCACTGTCCCCTCTTTCCTTCCTTTCCTCTGGACTCCAAAAGGGAATGAACAGGAGGGAGTGAATAAGGCCTCCTCCTCTTTATTATGCCTAGAGTTCTTTGTTAATCACAATATTAAACAGTCTCAGGGGCACATGGAAGACTGTGAAAGCAGCCGGTTTACAAAATTCTAGTTTTCTGTCTATCGCTCATACTTACAAAATATGTTTTCTCTCGGCTGCTCGTCTGTCTGTAGTAGAAGAGAGAATTATTTCACCCCCTACCTAGACAGCTAAGTGCTGTTTTTCATTCCCTCCTCTTAAAAACGTGACGAATTCAAATATCCTGCCCCTGCTAGAACAGGCACTGTACACAGCATTAGTGATGCTTCTTTCACCTGTTCAAGAGCAATACCTGAAGTGCCTGCAGCTTTGCAGAATGTACTGCTGGCACTCCAGGTGAATAAAGGAGCCCAATCACAACAGCATCACAACTGTGTCTCTCATTAAAATTATCTTCGGATTACAGTAACAGAAGTAGAAAACAACCAGCATTTTGAGCCAACTTCTAGCTTGACAAAGGGCAAAACAAAGTGACAATCTTCTGACAAGGCTAACATGAAATAGTTACAACATACCTGCTGCACTTTCAGCAGATGTTAACAGTGGTCCAAGACGCTTCTTAAACCCGGATTTCCTATCAGTAGATCTCAGAGCCTACATTAAAAAGAGACAGATACTTAATCACCAAGGCTTTAAAGAAAATTTTAACATGTAATAACGTAAGTCATTATTAACTGTTGTTACTCACCCATCACGACTTAGAAAAACTGATTTGAAATTATGCTACTACCTTCTAATAGACTGTGATATAACAAGTGAGGTAATAAAGCACGAGAACAGTAACATAAAAGCTGAATTTTCATCGGTTTGGGAAATATAAACTTACTGTGACTATGTCAGGAATCACATTTGACCTTGGGAAGAACAACAACCAGTATTTTCAGCAGTAAAATGTCAGAAATGGGCAAAAAGAGTACGCTTGATAAAGCATGCACCCTATTCAAAGGTTACAAACAGAAGCAATCCAGTGGCCCTGTCTCTGATTTTACTAAATCCCACAAGCTCTGTGATGCTGTGATTGCTCAGTACCAGAAAAGCAACTTGTTTGATGATGATTTTCAGCACAAAGCACTTCTCACTCAGAGCTGTTGGAATACCTCTGTTCGTGACCAACAAGACCAACACACACAAAATAAATTAAGCATAATTTGATATATTATCCAAAAGAGCATATGCACCAAGATTCACATTTGCAGGGTCATCAAAAAGCAGGATTTTCTCCAGTTAATTCATTATTGCAAACATACTCCTTAGATGCAGCAAAAATTCTTCAGATGCAAACTAGTGTCTTTTTGTTCCATATTTAAGAAATGCAGTACTCTGTCCCAAATGTCAAATTACTGTTGTATCCTTCAGCATATTCACAGGCCAAGAAGGCCAATGGTCTCTGGGGTGCATTAAAAAGAGTGTGGCCAGCAGGTCGAGGGAGATCGTCCTCCCCCTCTACTCTGCCCTGGTGAGACCACTTCTGGAATACTGTGTCCAGTTCTGGGCTCCCCAATTCAAGAAGGACAAAGAACTACTGGAGACAGTCCAGCAGAGGGCTACAAAGATGATCAAAGGAATGGAGCAACTCTCTTATGAGGAAAGGCTGAACACCTGTGTCTGTTTAGCCTGGAGAAGACTGAGAAGGGATCTCATCAAGGCTTACAAATATGTAGAGGGCAGGTGTCAAGAGGATGAGGCCAGATGCTTTCCAGTGGAGCCCAGCAACAGGACAAGGGGCAACGGACACAAACTGGAACACAGAGAATTCTGGCTGAAGATAAGGAAAAACTTTACTTTGAGGGTGAAGGAACAGTGGAACAGACTGCCCAGAGAGGTTGTGGAGTTTCCTTCACTGGAGACAATTCAAAACCTGCCTGGATGCAACCCGCTCTAGGTGACCTGCCTTGCTAGGGGTTGTTGGACTAGATGGTCTCCAGAGGTCCCTGCCGACCCTTACCATTCTGTGATTCCGTGATTATTGAAATTTTCCTAGTGATAAGTGCTATCTAGAATATAACATATTAACACATGCTCAGGAAATTAAACCAACAAGTTAAGACAATGCCCTTATATAACCTCACTTTCCATTTTTGTCTACTTTGACAGTTAAAACAATATGCTGTTAATTGAGAAACAACACAAAAAGGCCAACATCTTATAATTCAGTCAAGCATGGAAATTGATTTAACTGTCAGTTTGCATCTCTTTCTTACACCATTAAGTGAGCCAGCATTTTACCTCCAGCACTGAAGTGCTCTGAAAACCATCCCCACATCTAAGCCACGCATTGGAAATTGAAGTAGCAGCCACTGATGTCCTGACATTTGATTTTTTCTGCTGTAGGGGTGTCTCATCTGGGAAGGGCGTGCATTCTGCATTCCAAAATCGCTTCCGCTACAAAGAAAACAAACCCATTAAAAACACCAGCACACATAACTCTTTTCAAGAGAACTTTATTTAATCTAGACTCCTCCTTTTTCTGAATACTTACAAATATAAATTCCAATTTTTAATGAGCTGGGGAAAAAGAGACTTGAACATTTGCAAACATTTTCTACGCAACATCATCTAATAACAACAACCCCAATAGCATGGGTAAATCTAATTTTTGAAAAGTACCCTACTTTCTGCTGACCCAAGTTACATTTGTACTACCTGTTAGCTGCCCAGGGAAGCTGAAAATATTATCCTAAACAGGAACAGCTCAGTAAAATACATTTTAACTAAATAATTCCTTCAAACTCATATTTAATCTGATTGATTTCTGTGTTATGGAGGAAGACAAACTAGGCAATCACTATGCAGCTCTCCATTAAAAACCAACCAAACAAAAAACACCAGACACTTTCATCTGTAAGAATTACATTTGTTTTCACAACCATTTCCCAAACAATGGTAGACAAAATGTTACATTCCCCTTACATGGAATGTTGGAAGTCATTTAGACTATTACATAAGCCACAACCAGGATGCTGATTAGCATCCAGTGCTAATTTCAAGCAATAGATTTTAAGTCTGAGAATAGCTGAGAGTATTGCCTGTTATCACATCCAAAGTTATCTTTGAGATTCTACACCAGTTTATACATATAAATTGGTCTTCAGCATGATAAACATCTTAGCCCACTCAACTACTGAAACCTATCTTAGAAAATGCTGACTATATTATCTGCCTGAACATGTCTTTCTTCTTTTTATATATTTTCTCTCAAGCAACTACAGTTCCTACCTATACTGAAGAATTACTCCAAAGTTACATTAACCAGCATATACATTTTCAGCTGCGCTGGTCAATCAGGACTGTAACATACACTTTGAACTAAAACACATGTGCCAAAAAAAAAAAGTCTTTGGCAGCTTTTGTCCATTTTGTAACTGATAATGTGTATTTGTCTCCTCTAGATCTTTTGAGTGCTCACAAGAACAGAACAAGTACTTTCCAAATTCAGCGAGCAGCATCTTGCTTAGCCCCTCAGTCCTATTGTCACATGGCGAGAAGACAGAGTAAAACAAATGGGCAATTTCCTCTGACAGCAGCTGACCTTGCTAAGAGCCTCTTCTAAAATCGCTGGGGGTATTTACACAACAAAGCAGGTACTACAAGAGGTCATTATCAAAGTCAGAATGTCCCCACAACCGTTCCCACTGATAGATAAATAAGAAGTAGCACAACCTTGAATCTGATGTGGTATTAAATAAGGAATAAAAAGCACTTTAATAAGGACATGATGTCAAGTAAGGAAGCTATGGTGGTTTAAACAAGAAGGGTTAACATTATTACACAAAGAGAACTGAAATTTTGCTTTCCTCCCAGTGAAGATGCTGGTCCAAGCTTCCATCTCCAGAGAGCTTAGACACAAACCTCTACATCGTGAAATCCTCTTGGTAAGTACTCCTGCCTCCACACAGAGGAAAGCATGGATGCGAAAAATACCAATAACTGAAATGTGTCAGGACCCATTTTTTGGTTCTGTGGCAAAGTGTCACAGCAAGGCCTCACTCACTCCAACTGGAGACACCTCTGTGTTCCGCTGAGTGGATGACTTCTGCCAGGCTCAGAATGAACAGAACAGCCAGTGGTGCACCAAGGCTCAAAACCATGCCATGGCTCTAGCTCGCTTTTCTGATTTTGGGTTTTTTTGGTTTGATTTTTTTTTTTTTAAACCTTAGCCAGTGCTGGAAGTCTTGCTTGCTTATACAAATGTTTTCATTGCTTCAAGATGATTTTGCAGACAAAAAAATTTACAGTGTAAAATGCAGTTCATCTAAGCTTATTTCTTAAATGGGACACTCCAGTTTTGAAGAATGTGTATCTGTGCCAGTAACAGCACTACCACTTGCACGTGGGTTTAAAATGGTTTTGATGGTCAATTAAAAGCAGAAACAGTTGCAAATAAGTAAAAAAGCCACACGAATGCATGTACAAAGAGGTACATAAAACAGGCCTTGGAATGTATTTCTATTGTGAAGGAAGCCAAATAACACTGAACTACAGAATTACTCACTCTGTTAAGTTTCTCATCCATGTTATTCTTAAAATCATTAAATACTCTGTCAGACAGAATCCTTCTATTTCTCTATGCTGTGCAATACAGCAAAGAAAGAGCAGGGTATGAGAGGCAGGGGATGAAGAGCAGAACGTGGCAGCTGAGGTACGGCCAGTGGCGCACAACTGTCAAGATTTGGGAAGGGAATGCCATATAAAAGCAGGCAGGATAAAATTACATGCGAACTCCCTCTCCCCAGGTAAGAAGGGCTAGGGTACATACAGAAAGGGTATGCTTACAGTTGACCAGATTTAAAAAAATGCTGAGTAGAACTAATAGCTGGTTTTTTGCTTAGATTGTGTAGGTGGTTACACTGATATTTATGTGGTTTTAATAGTTAATGACAGGTTAGAGTGCAATCTGAAGTGGCACTGGAAGTGGCTTTTAAACGGCTGGGAATATTCCTTCAGAGGCACTAGACAATCATGGCTGTGACAGGCAAAAAGAGTTTTAATAGTTAATGACAGTTAACAACAGAAGAGTGTTACTGAATCCTCCACTTTGCTAGCCTGGATAAGGACAGGGCTGCCCAGGTTTTCAGAGCAGTGCTACAGGGATGTCTGGTTTGTCAAACCAGAAACAACTGGAGTCCCCTCTCACCCTTCTCCTTCCTGAGAGCTTGGCACTCACCAGACTCCTTGCAGACATAGTGACAAAGAACCAAACCAGCAGAAAACTTCTTTGGGAAGAAGCACTAGTTATCTACAGCTGGCACAGTAGTGGAAGAGAGGATACAAGGAGCAGTGGGACCACTCCAGCAGCTCCTTGACACCGTATCAGCTTAATTACAACCTGAAGAACTGTCAGTACTTCTGACAGTTCTGGTTAATTACCTCTTTGTCTCACAATGTATCCTGCTCCCCAGATAGAGGAAAATCTGAGAGGTTTTGCTACCACCACACAGAAATTTATACCCACTATAGTCACTGAGAAAAACCAAATAAAAATCCTGAAGTCCCAGAACAAGAAAGTAAAGAAATGCACGTTCTACATAAGATGTTCTTCAACTACCGCAAATTTCTGTCAGACACCATTTGGAAGGAAGACAAAAGGAAAAGGGAAGGACTTGATTATTGATATTGACAGCAATGATTTCCAGCTCCGTTGCTTTAACACAGATACCTTTCCACCACTTCCCACATCCTACACCACCTTCAAAAACTGAAAAAAACCAAACCCCAAAGACAACTCCCCCCCCCATCCCAAACTCCCTGACAATTTCAATCTCTCCATATAAATATCTGATGTGAACTCAATCCACACTTACTGAGTGGGGAGTTTGTCATAGTAGCACTGCATGCATCCATATATATGCACGGATGCATGTATACACACTCATACACACACCAAACTCTTTTAAAAAAAAAGCCATGTAAAAGGTGTATCATGTAAACATGTATGAAGTAATGTTGGTGTGCAGATATAAAAATAAATCACAGAGATGGATTTTTCTTACAAATCTGTAATATGAACATTGTGTGCAACAGACAGGAGTTTCATACATATGAAGTTACAAGACAAGTGAGTCAGAAGAAAAATTCTCAAGGACACAGATGGTTCCCTCTGGATGAAAACTACAGCCCAAAGACTAGGAGGGAAACACAGTGACCACACTTTCTGCACTTCCCACGCACACACAAATTACAAATGCACTACAGCAAAGGGAGGCCAGCTGTGAGGCAGCGTGGCCATGGCCCAGGCAGCGGGGGCGGGCGAGCTGGGAGCAGACATGCGGGGCCTCTGTTGGGCTCTTGGCCTTCAGGCATGGTGAGATGGTGCCTGTGCCGGGGAGGGCACTGTCACCTTCCCCTGTGGAGATGCCAGGACTGCTGCTCCCCAACACCCTAGCACAGAGGTCTGGTGTCCAAGGATCTCTGCTGCAGGAATAGTCAGCTGACATGCCAAAATGGAAAGTTTTAAAGGCTCTTTGCATCCCCTCCAGCCTGGTTCAAGGCAACAGAGAAACTAATATTTTAAGAAACTTTTTTCTCAGGAATAAATATTTATAATTAAGATAATCTGAAGGTCCTGCTATTCCCAAAGAAATTTAGCAACAACAGCGAGTTCTCCTAATCTCGAGTCACAAGGTTAATCATCATCTTTTTCCTCTGGCATAAAAACGGGGCACATAAAAAGTATCTTGTGTGATTTATTAATGTTATACATTAAGTGTCCAGAAACAGCATCTTGGTATTAAAAAATATATATCAGTGAATGGGGCTCAAAAGAGCTAGAGCATGAAGACCTGGCATACCCCATAAAAATCAAGATTAATTACAAAACAAACAATCTTGTGAATTGTGCAGAGCGTCTGAAGACAAACATGACTTCTGAAATTTTGAGTTAAGGGAGAGGCTAGGATGGCTACCTCATGTAGAAATTGTCTGTTGGCCTACGTTCACAAAAGCATTGCATTTTCTCTCTGGAGCAGATCCCTCCAAAGGAGTGGAAAAAAAATCAAATTACTCCTGATGTCAGTGGAATTAGGATTAAACCCTCCGCATGAAAGGCACAGCAAGCAATCCTTCCCCCATTACTCCTTTAGTTATTTCCAATGAGATAAAGGTTAAGTCAGCCTGCGTGGGTGTAGGTGTGAGGAAAACAGAAACACACCCTGAAAATTCAATACATAGACACAGCGATTATGCACCAGTCTACTAAAAGTATGAGGCCAGGGGGCTGGATTGGATTTTTAAATAGATGGTCCTATCCAGAATATCTCCACTCAACCAAACTATATTGTTACTTATACCAAATACTTGTTACCCAGAAGTAGCCTATATGAAGTCACAGGGCCCGTATGTTCCGACTTCTCACTACACAGCCCTTTACGCTCCAGACAACCCCGCTTTCTTGGGTCTGCTCCAAAAACCACGAAATGAACCCCCAGGAAAACATGACCCAATATATTATCTATTTCATATGCAAGCAGAATTTCTTCAACACTTCAGCTTCTTTAACACAAAAAAGCAGCATAAGCTGAAAGACAAAAAAAACCCCACAAAATGTTTCACTACATGAACTCCTCCTGCTACTGACATGGCAATCCAGAAGTTAGGCATGTCACTTGAGCATCACTCCAAAGTACTCAAAAACAATTATTGCATTCTTTCCAAACACAGAGCAGAACAAACAATAAAGTGCTGAAAATTGCAACTCCAGTTTCCAGAGACTTTTTGTGGTTTTAAAAAAAAGACTTTTGAAGGGAACAATTGCATAACAATACACAGAAATACCAGCAGCCATTCTCATGTTTCACCTTTGTCCTCATAAACTTACACAAAAGTATTTACAAACTAAAAGAAAGGTATCCAGGGCTTCAAAAGCCAAGTCTTAAGATAGCACAAAGCTTAATTTAACAACAGGCATCTCATTTTCAGCAAAACTCGGTATTCACAATAGTGCACTCCTGAAAGTGTAATTACTGTTTATAGAGCCTGGATAGAAAGTGAAGTTTTAATTTAATATTAAAACATACTTACATTTTAACTCTCAAGTGAGAATTTAAATAAAGGTCGCAAAATCAAAACCATAGTCTATAATTTTTTTTTCAAGCCAAGATTATTTTTTTAATCCTATGAAAATGAGTATGCTATTTTCCAAAGACTATGAAAATGAGTATGCTATTTTCCAAAGACATTCACAAGAATACATATGATCCTGAGAAAGGACCTCATCAAGTTGTAATCATTTGTGAAAAAATTTAAATTGTATGACTACAGTCACAATGAGCTGGTATACCTTCTTCCACACTGTCAGCATGCATGTGGGAAAGAAAAAAAAAACACCCAAACATCAAAATACTTTTCCTATTCATATTGATGTGAGCGATATTTTTAAAACAGTGTTTTGAAACCTTTCTCTGTGTTCGTGATTTTTACTACTCTTAATGAAAGGCTATTCTTATTGGCTTATATGTATATATAGATGTATAAAATATTACCATTTGAGCATCAGGATTTTTTAACCTATACACGCTCATTTAAGCAAGAGTATAAAATATTATATGCTTACATTGAGAAAAAAAAAAAAACCCTCATGGAACAAGAATACTATTGAAATGTACTTTGTATTAGTAACTGGTGCCAAGCAGTTAGTTCAACAGAACTCGGCATTCTATCAAAAAGGTTAAAACAGAAGTATTTTAAAAAAACTTTCACAAGATTAAATTATCCAATATTGTATCCTATGTTTAGGATACAATAACAGTATCATACCTTTTTGTTATGTATCAGGTTGGATTGGTTTTATAAATATTTTAATTTATAGTCAGCAAGCGGAGAGAACTGCTGTCTTTTCACTTGACCAGTAGTTTTCATTTATACGGTAATGAGGAACATTGTCTGCAAAAGAAACTGCTATTATCAGAAGTTGTCACCACATTGCAACAAGAGTTGGTTAAACCTTGGCAGTTGAAGTGTGCAGTTTTTCACTAGTCAAGAACTTCAAAACTTTTAGAATATGTACAGTGTCAGTATACAAGGTAATTTACATGAAGTACATTATTTAAGCTTGTTCTCCTTTCATAAAAAAATATTTTAAATGTGGTTATATTTAAAAATTGATGTAGACTATTCACACCATTTTATCCACATGCTAATTGGAAGGCAAAATGCTTTAGAAACCAGATCTGTCATTTGCACTCTATTTGTATTTATATAGCAAATGATGATGTTTGTATTCTGTCTTTCAGCAGTACCTCCATAACAACACAAGCACTGCAAATCAGAGGCGGCCTCCCAGTTACCATCCTGCAGGTACTGTCAAGCGCACCAAGCAAACCACCAAAGTAAGGGGACCAAAAAAAAAAAAAAAGCACAGAGCGCTTCTCACAGAATCTTCATGGTTGGAAGGGACCTTTGAGATCATCGAGTCCAACCACAAAAACAAAAAAACCCAAAAGAAAACCCCCCAAAATCCCCACACCACACCCACCCACAAACAGACACAAACGAGCAATCTCGGGCACTATGGCATGCCCTGAAGTGCCATGTCTACACGTCTCTTAAATACCTCCAGGGATGGTGACTCCACCACCTCCCTGGGCAGGCTGTTCCAGTGCCTGACCACTCTCTCAGTAAAGTAATTCTTCCTAATATCTAATCAAAACCTCCCCTGCCACAACTTCACACCACTTCCTCTGGTCCTGTCATTATTCCCTTGGGAGAAGAGGCCAACCCCCACCTCTCTACAACCTCCTTTCAGGTAGTTGTAGAGGGCAATGAGGTCTCCCCTCAGCCTCCTCTTCTCCAAACTATTCTTCTCCCTCTACTCCCACTCATGCCCAAAGAAGCTAAGCTACTAGAAAGAAGCATATTAAGCCTGACAAATCTGGCAAGACTCTTTTCCTCTCATACTTTTACTTTCCCTGCGCTTTTTCCCCTGTCACCTAATAAAAAATGCTGAATTACACTTTCCCCTCGCTACAGCTGCGCTTCCGCTGTGTAACGTGAAAAGGTACAACGTTGTGCAACCGAGCACACCACGGAGGCGGTGACGGATCCGTTTTCCCACCCCCTGCTCCGGTGCGGCGGGTCGCCGACACTCGAGCCTTCCCTCGGAACAGGCCGGAGCCAACTCTCCTTCTCCAGCAGCCCGCGGGGCGGGAGACGAAGGGCAGAGCCCAGCAACGACCCCTGCCAGGTCGCTTCCTGGCCGCCCCTCGCTCGCAGGGCGCTGAGGGACCGACCACCCGCCCCGGGAGCCGCGGCGGGTGGCCGGGGCGCAGGCGGCCACGGCGGGCGCACGGAACGCCGGCGGC
>VXAK01020997.1:310005-324308 GCA_013399435.1 Arenaria interpres
GCTCCGCCGAGCGCCCAGCCCGGCTCCACCGGGGACCCCGACCATCCCTCCGCCACCGGTGGGGTCGCCGGGTTCCCACCTGTGCCCGCAAGGGTGCTCGGTGCCCGGCCGGGGTCTCCCTCAATCCAGGCGAGGATGGGGATGGGAACCGGGTGTTTTACGAAGCGGCAGGTCGCGGTGGAAACAAAAGTTATCTGGGTTTCAGGCGAGTAGCAACCTCTTTAAAAGGCTGGCGCGGTTTTAAGAAGCATCGGTCAGGAGTAATTCGGTGTTTCGGTAAGAAAGTGTGCGTTCACGGGGCTCCTCTGGCTCCGTGCAAATTCTTCATGCTTTGTCTTTGAGAAATAAATCAGAAAGCCAGGGGAAAAAAAAAAAAAACAAAAAACCCACAACTTACTTTAAATAATTTGAATGAAACCTCTTGTTTGCAAATAACAGGCCTGCGGAATCCAAATGAATGGGTGGGCCATTAGATATTTTGATTTACCAACGTTATGTTGCAGACTTAGGAGGTTCCTGGGTTCTGTTCCCAGGCGCGTTGCAGGGGGTTGTCCAGATTTGCTGTAGTCGAGGTGCAGGTGTCGGAGATGGGCTGTACTTCCCTGATCACACACCCTCACCCCGCTCCCTGTTGAAAGCATGGGGGGGGGGCACGCCAGCTTCCACCAGCACGACCCCCGACCTTTTATTTTACGTTCAGTTTCCCACAGCAGCCCCTACCCCGTGCTCCCCATGCTTCTTGCCTTCCCTAAGGGCACCCGGCTTCTCCCGGTTCCGACCAAGCCCTTCCCTTCCCCGGCCCGGCAGTTTTCTGCCTGCTCACTGCAGGTTGGGTGATGGTGGAGCAACTGTGGTCTCAGGAGCTTTCTCCGGGTCACTGAGCAGGAACTTGTTATGCACAGCAGCTTGTTAAAATGCACCAACCTGTTTGCGTGTCTCTGGTGTGAGTGGGATAAAACACGCCGTGAGCTGCAGCTGGCCACTGGGCGTAAGTTGCGCAGGCCTGTGCTTGAGCAGCGGAGCCGCAGTGTTGACTGAGATCACTAGAGGAAAGATAAAAAGCTATTTTTAGCACGAGCAGACATTATTGTTTAGGTAACTTTCCTAAAATATTTGAGTTCGTAGCATAAATACAAGGGACACTTGTGTTACACTCTTCCTTATCGCTTGAACGAAAGTAACTGCAAAGAAACGCAGATGGGACAGAATCAAAATAAGATTTTTTTAAAAACTTGAAATCACTGTGTACTACTTAGGAGTCACAGAGCAAATGATTACCGAAAGGCAGAATTACATGTGAAAACATCACAGCTGAATATATTAAAATCACTTTGGTTTCTTGGGAGCATTGCAAAGGCCAGAAAGTATGTTAGGTAGTTTTCTTAACTATAGGAATTAGCCAACGCACTTGACAAGTATCTGTTCAACTACGTTCAGGAAAAACTATGGTAAGTACAGGTTTTAGAAAGATGAAATCAAGTAGTCAGTTCTCTATTATCCGAGGTGACTTGGGACTGGGGCATGCTGGAAATAACTAAATCCAAACGACACAGGTTTCTCCCAGAGAAATCCAGCTGCCTGTGGTCGGTGCTGCCGAGCTGCTGGGGTATCTGCGCTGTCTGCCTGGTGCTCCAGGTTGCAGGAAGGCAAGGCAGGTGATGGCAGCTCTGCCCATTCCTGAAATGCTGCTCACAATGGGTTAAAATCCTCCAAAAATGCAAAGGGAGTGTAGTAAAGAGAGGCAAGGAGACACTAATCACTGCCACCATCTCCTCCCGCCTCCTTACCTCACCCTCCCATGCCCAGGGCTGCTACCACAACCACAGCTTTGTTCTCGCCACCTCCCAGGCCTGAGACATGTTCTTCAACCTCTTACTGCCCTCCGGCTGCCATCTCCTTCATTCTCCCCTTCAGCCTAGGGCCTTACCTCATCCTGCTCCTCCAGCTTCCCAGCTCTGCTGAGGTGATTGTTGCCTCCTTTGCTGCCGAGTCATAGAATCATAGAATCGTCCAGGCCGGAAGGGACCTCCAAAGGTCATCTAGTCCAACCTCAACAGGACTGGCACTAAACTCAGATTACCGTGCCCAGCAGACACAGATTACCTCTTTCCACACCCACCTGGACATCTCTGTAGTGTGTTTCCTGGTGGACCCGGCTCTAGAGTGCAGTAGAGGGGTACACAGGCTGGCCCTGTGAAAAGCTAGATAATCTCTGGAAGGATTTATTAGCACACATTCAATATTGAGCTAAATTAATGTATTGTTCCAGGTTCCAGACCTGGAGTGTGCGTAGGAAACTAGGTAGGGGCATCCATCTCTTCGTTGTGCATCACATTGCAGCGTTACATCTGCACTAGTATCAGTGGCTCAACGTGCTCTGCGCTTTGCATAATTTTCTGCAGGTAACTGGGAGCTGATCATAATGCAGCTTAAAAGAGTAATTTGCGTAATCAACTCCATTTCATAAAGGTAATCTTTTGCCTGAAAAAAACACTGCTCAGTTTTCAAAATTTTCTCGCAGCTGAACTCATTTCTCTGCCATGAATGCCGCGATTGTATGTCTCGGGCACTGTCTGTCTCCTGTTCGTGGTTGGAGGAGGGCCTTGGCAACAAAACCAGTGCAGTTCTGTGCAAAGGGAATGACAGACCTAATGAATGCAAAGGCTTCAGCACCCTTTAGCTTCATCAGGTGCGTGTGTATTTTGCTTTCGAAGCGAATTTCTCCCAGTTACCACGCTTTGGTTTATAACACGGAGGGACCCCATCGCACCAAAATATGTTCCCTTTGTACGATCCTAAACCAGATGTGCTAGGAACACACAAGTACCCCCAGTGCACTCAGTCCATAGTATCATGCTGGAACCAGTTCAGTGTAAAACCTCCTGAAACTCTTGTAGTGCGGACATCGGATCCTTAGGGCTTAGCTATTTCACTTTACAAATCTATTCCTGTTCATTCTGCGTGTTAATGGGGATTCGGAGATTCAGTTTTCCTTTTTCCTGCTCAAAAGCGCACCGAGAACAGGTGGGGATGTGTCAATGAGACAGTTCAGGCGCAATCCTGGGTATTGCTGCTGTGATAATTCTGCCATCTTCTCACCTATGGGGCGGGTGGGTGGATACTGGTTTCAGGACAGTTGCGTGCTCTCGTGATTTGCTGCAACTGTAGAGCAGAAGCAGCTGATACCTGGATTTTGTGCTGTTCCCTAGGATCTAGAGTGACACAGCCAAAAATGCTACAACCAACTGCAATTTTAGGGCTTGGGTCATGTCATTTCTACTTTTATTTTTCTGCTACCAGTGTTTTGCAGTTGTAGAGGAGCACCCATGGAATTGCACAGCTGCCTTTTTTCTACCTGTTTAGGTTTCTGTTGGAAACAAGCAGCTCAGAGACAGTCAGGTGATGAGGACAAGCAAAAGCAGAATTTGGTTCTTTACTTTTATCTACCTCTTCTCACCAGAATGCAATGATGATAACTATGTGCTCTTGTTGCTCTTGATACTCTCTTCTCATCACTGAGATCTTAGGATTTCCCTTGCAAATCTCCCTTGAATCAGCTTTTCAACAGCACATATGTGCGGAGGTTTTCCAAGCCAGAAAACTTTGATGCCTTATCCTCTTTCAGAATAAAAGAGATCTAAGGACAAACTATAGAGGCTTGACTCCAAGAATAGGCCTTGGAAAGTATGGTTTAAAAGATCAGAGATAACATTAAAAATTAAGGTCTAAGATTCCAGATTTTCATCTTGGTATGTCCACACTCTTTCTATCTTCTAAGCTATGTTTAGAGGGTAACTCCCCGTGCAAAGAATAGAGGGGACAGTAAATGAGGAATATGGAGTTTCATTTCAGTGAGACTTCCGATATTGTCCCACATCCTCATAAGGAAAGTAGGTAGAGATAAGTAGATTAAATCGGTGTCAAATGGAAATGCGTTACTCTAAAGAGTAATTTAAAATTCTTGGTCAAAGTAGGAGGTTCTATCAAATGGGATCCTACCTACAGAGCTGTCTCTCTGTCCTGAATCCATTGCTGTTCAATACTTTCATTAGTTAACAGAAGGAACATTACACTGTTGTAAAGTTTTCATGTGATACTAAAGCACTTTGAAGACTAGGCTTATGATTTAAAATGTTCCTGAAAAACAGATATAATAGCCAGAAATCAATATGAAGAAATTCAGTAAACAAGGTACAATACTTAGGGGAAAGAAAATCAACATTTAGAACATAACAGTTTACAATCCACAGAATGGCATTAGGAATATTAAGAGGTTTAGAAAAGATGAGAAACACTCTGAGTACTGTAGGAGTAGGAGCCTAACAGCCACTTATTCTTCAAGCATGCGCTTGTAAAGAAAGATGATACAAAAGTTTTGGCTGCACGAAGAGAAATTTAAGGCAGATGCTGTGTCAGTCCTGTGTCAATAAGGGTATTTAAGTGCTGGAACAGGTACTAAGGGGGATTGTGCAATCGTTTTATCAGTCTTAAGAAATGGTTTGATTTCTGTGATGGATGATCTACAATTTAGTATTAAGTGTTAATAAGCAGTTCCTTACGCCTTTGTTAGCAAAGTTTTGCATAATGTGTTCTATTTTAATCTGCCAACATGGTTATTTGTCGCAGGCAATTGGCTCGTTACTTCATGGTAACTTGATCTGCTTCCTGAATGTCTATTAAACGTGATCCTGCATTAAGTGAAGGCTCTGGACTGGAAGATCTCTCAAGTTACATCCCAACCCTCATTTTGATAGGTTAGAGAAACAAGATCAGCCGTGTGATGATCAAGTTGCAAGGCTTGATTGTTTCTCTCATACTGACTTATACCAAAAGAGCAAAGTGTGTTGAGTATAATCGAGCGAATGACTTTCTGGAAGTCAGGATTGGTCCAGATATAAGACTGATTTTCTCTTAAGTCTTTATGCGTTTCCAAGGCTTCTGTGTAACCATGAGATTTAGAAAGATAATGGGTTGTGCTCACATTATTGAACAGTTTTGCTTTCAGCTCCAATAGCACAAGGATTTTACATGATTTTGAAAATTTAGGACAGGAGACTTTCATTTGCGTATTTATGTGGAACTTCTTAGGAGACGGTTAATACTGTTCATGATTGCACATGGACAATTTTGTACATGTTGAATACATATGTTACATGTTTATTATATAGTGGGTAGGTTTTTGCAGATGGTAATTTAAGGGTTTTTTTCCTAATTTTTAATTCCAAATATTATTTAAAGACAGTTATCATCAGTTTTATCTGCTATAGTTAGTGTTTGTCAAACCACCTCAGTTTAATAAAGCCCTTGAATATTTGAGGCAGTGAAAGCTTACATTTTCCACCTTCCATAAACCGGCGAGTCAACGGCCCACTCTTCTACAAACAAAATCTTGCAGTCTTCTTCATATTACTTTGATGGGTGTGAAGACTGGGATTGTAATTAAAAGTTGTTGAATAATATGTGAATTTCACAAATCATTCATTACCTTTACATTTTTGGTTACTGTATTCATGTGTAGAAGAGTTGTGGGCGAACTGAATTACTTAATTCTGAAAGATCGTCTTCACGTGCACACCATTTCTTAGTCCTCATCCTGTCGTAATAGTAGCTGACACAATGTCGCATTTCAAGAGCTCTGTAATCATTATTTTCCTTCTACATATCATATGCTAATGAGGCAACAACATAATGAAATCACATCACAGAGATGTTGCATTTGATATTACTTGCCGCAGGACTTTTTTCCCAATGATGGTGTAATTGTACATGGTTTTGAGTGCCACATTACACCATGAATTTACAAAGGTTCATTAGATCACTTTTGGGACAGATACACCAGATATAAAGAGTTGTATGCTTTGTTGAGTCTCATAAAAGTGCCAGTACCAACCATATAATTTCATTTGATTGCTTTATCAAGAGATGTCAGTGTTCTGAAATGCCTATAGGATTTTTATGTGTAGGATATGCAAGTATACACATTTATGTATTCATACATATTTGTTTATTCGTCTGTGTTTTAATAGAAGACTCATTGCAATGATGTATCTGTGATTTGGATGTGGATTATTTGTTACAAATCTAGGGGAGCTATTCTTGTAAGTGTTGTTTTGCAGAGGGAGGAACTGGGTTTTTGCATCTTTCTGTGAAATAGCTCCTCTCTTGTGTGTCAGGATACTAGGTAACACAACTGGTTAGTGTATGTGCTACAGAAGCCCTGTTTAGCAACACTCAAGAAAACTGCAACCCACTTTTAATCTGTCTGCCCTTCTGGGCCTAGAGCAGTTTCTTTGGGTTCCCCAGAGGTTTAGGTATACGCTCCGGCAGAGCTACAACTGCGTGGGAATTTGGTCTACTGTTTGATCTTTAAGGGGCTGCTGGCACCTCCGAAAACACACGTTTGTACATGTTCACAAGCAGATGTAGCACAGAATCCTGCTGTTGTTTCCTTTACCAGCTATAGAAGACTAGTCTACACAAAAAAATACATAGAATTCAACTTTCTTGCCATTTGGAGCTTCTTTGAAGAGGGATGCTCAGGGATCTTTTTGTGCTGTTCCTTAAGAATGTGCAGATTTTGGTTTTTAGCAGGGTTTGTACTTTTGCCAGTCTGGGTCAGCCTCTACCTTTGTCCCTTTACAGCGACAAATGTGCATCTGCCTTCTGTTATCCCTTGCTCAATATTTAATAATATTTCTGTGTTCTTTTCCATCATTTTGGCTTTGTTGTTAACTGTTTGAATGTCTCCCACTAAACAGCCTTTTCCTGAAGACAAGTTAGGCAGCATCCTTTATATAACTACTATTGATTGATTGAAAAATGGTTGCTGACTTCCACTGTTATCCTTTCTCCACCTCTCCCTGGTCTGGGTGCTTACAGTCCTGTGAGTAAAAAATCAGATCTATCTATTCTCATATGGTGAGCAAGAGCCTCACTGCTGGGGCCAACACATTGTGACTTCTTGCCCCAAAACGTGCTTCTCTTTCAACTGTACTGCAGCTCTGATGTCTCTCATAGATCCCACAGTTTAAGCATAGCTAGTCAGCAGATCTGTGATCCATCAGCTCTTTACTCCTGGTGAATGGGATTGTGGTAGGCAGGAAGCTGAACATCAGCTCTCAGCGTGCCCTGGCAGCAAAGAAGGTCAACAGCATCCCGGGTTGTATTAACTGTAGCACAGCCCATCAAGTAAGGAGGAAGTAATTATCCCCTTTTACTAGGCCACATCTAGAATACTGTGTCCAGTTTTGGGTCCCCAATGCAAGAAAGACATCAACATGCTGGAGCAAGTTCAGTGGAGGCCACCCGGGTAGTTGGGGCTGGAGCACTTGTCCTGTGAGGAAAGGCTGAGGGACTGGGGCTTGTTTGTCCTAATGATGAGACATCTTCAGGGAAGTAGCCCCCAGTACCTATGGGGAAGTCCTTGAGAAGATGGAGCCAGGCTCCTTATAACAGTGCATGCTGGGAAGACAAGAGACAACAGGCACAAGACATCTTCACGCTGGATATAAGGATAAAATTTTCCCCAGAACACAGTGAGGCAGTGCCACAAGCTGTTCAGGGAGGTTGTGGGGTCACCATCCTTGGAGCTTTTCAAGACCCAACTGCATGAAGCAAAAGCACCTGGTCTGAGCTCATGGCTGAGCCTATTAAGAGAAGGAAGTAGGTCTAGAGGCCTGCTGATGTCTCTTCTGCCCTGAATTATCCTGTGATCCTGACCCATAATTCTGTGATTTTGAGGCAATGATACCTCTCTGAAGGCAAGGAGATGTGCCACTAGCAGGCATGACTCCCTAAGAGCATCCTGTCCCAACCCACAACTACACCTGCCCCATGACCTTATGGACATGGGTTCACACATACCTCTGTTAAGTGACAGGATGTGGCATGTGGCCCAATGTGTGTGTCAGGATTCCTGAAAATTAGGAGCTTTGAATGGTGAGTTTATGTCTACAAAGAAGCACCGACAGGACAGCAATTTACATAATAACCACTTCCTAGCAACTTAGTAATACCAGCCAGAATGGTTGAGTTGTCCAACTATCATATTGGGTTTTGAGTATTTTCTAGGAATAGTTTAAGATGGAAGGAAAATTTAACCCTATTTCCTAGCTGTAGGTATGCATGGAACTGAAAGGGGAAAAATCAGGGAGGAGAGAACTGCTCAGGAGCCCAACTTGAGCAGCCTCTTCCCTCACGGTGCAGCCACCTCCAGTCCATGGCACAGACAGTGCAACCAGCAGGTGATAGAGTCCACAATCTCAGACCCCCAAGGAGGTAAGCATTTGCGTCTGAGGAGACAATTACATGCCCAACACCACCTACTCTTTTCCAGGCTAAATTGCAAACCCTGTTCTTCAGTTTCTACTCATATGTTGTACTTTTCAGCCCTAGATCTCTTAGGGACTTATAACTCCTCATCTTAGCTATCAATGATGTAATCAAAATATAGATATAAAGATGGCGGGAAAGGCAGAGTAGTCCAAACTATTTAAGCAATAGGAAATCCAAAATCCAAGCCATTATTTATCAATAATTAACTAAATGATGATACAACCTAAAGTAATTTTATTATTAGAAATAGCACAATTGTGTTTTGGAATACATCAGCACTTTTAAACTGCTGAACATTTGGTATTCATTTGGCAACCACAATGTTGTATAGCTCTGTTGTTGATTTATAGTGTACTTCTTTTCCTTTGTTAAGCTTTTGTTAAAACTCAAGACTGTCCCCCATAATATCTACAAACCTGTAAAAACTTTTGTAACGTAGAATTAAAAACCACGTGTTCAATGTATTCTAGGAATCTGAAAGGTGGATGGAAAATTGTTGCCAGATATGTCACTATTTCAGTATTTTATTTAATTTTTGTGTAGTTCCAGAAGTGTAAGATACTCCAGAAGGAAAGTCCATGTTGCTTAAGTGTGAAATAATTTGCCCAGAAAGACGAGTTCCCACCAAGCTTTCTTAAACAGCGACTGGTTCATGCCCTGGATTGAGAGGGTCATTTTGCAGCCTTCAAAACCGTGAAAAAACCCTTGTCTAATGCAAGCGAGAATATTCCTGGACTGATCCAGCATCACTCATCTTATGTCCTTTCCTGCCAGTTACAAAACGCAGGTATTGTGAAATTGCAATCAGAGAGGAGGAGTAATAAAAGAGGCCATAGGGAGGTATTGGTAGCTGTCAGGGTGCCACGATGACCCAGGGCAGCAGGGGCCCTGGGGTGGCAGGGGCTCTGGGGCTCCAGGGTAGGGTACCGGCAGCGGCCAAAAGCTCCCAGGTACCAGGGCCCAGCCACTGTCCTCAGCACTCAGGAGCCTCTCTGGCCCTGGGCACCCAAGGAAGGGGCCATCCGTGATGTGCTGGCCCTGGGAGGAATAGCTGGGTCGTACGTGGTAGATGGTAAAACCTCATCACTTTCTTAAATCTTTTTTATTTTATTTTGAATACACACTGTGGAACATCAAATTTTCAAACCTTTTCCATCAGGAGATCCTTCAAAATTTTCTACCCATGATGTAGGTCCCCGTGTATAAGTATAGGCCAAATGATGACCAGCTCATATTTGTATATACTGGAGAAGTGATCAGTAGATGTCCAGATGGCACTGTAGAAATGTGCCATCATGCAAATATTGTGGAAAACCATTCTGCAGAGTTATCATTTTCAATACGTCATTTGTTTAAAGACCATAATTTTGCCTATTTTTAATTTGTTGTATTGATTCTCAGCTGGTGTAGGCTGTCTTCAATTACCTTCATGAAAAGTTAATTTAGGAGGAGGAGAAAATTATTTGCTTCCCTCCCTCCCCTTTTCATTAATTTTGAACAGATGTAAATGACCGTAGGTACAAAGGTCATTTAAAACTTTGGTAGCACTTTAAAAATTTGATAACACTTTGAACACTTTGAAGTTTTAGAGTGATGATTTATGTAGAATAAGATGTGGGGAAACCTACTGCATTTCAGCTGCTCTCATTTTGGTGCATCCCCCATAGAAAATATGAAATACCTTATCCTTTTACCTTTAGGCAGAGATTACCTCAATTCATCACTCATCATGAAGTAACGACATGCACAGGTGCATCTGGTGTGGTGCACTGTGAGGCAAACACTTGGTTATTGTAGTAACTTCTTTATGTGCTTTCACCCTTTTCCATTGTTTGCTCTTTTGCCAGGAATTGCTCACTAATCGATAGAGATTTTTTTCACATGAGTAGCACAAATATGATGAACACGTGACTTAAGAGGAGGTTGGTTCCCCAAGCCTGCAGGAGCATTGTGTTGTTAGAGCATTCCATACCTGTGCCTGACCTGGCTGAGTTTGCTTGTGGGAAAAGGGCAGGTATTGCAATATTTATGTCCTTCATCCAAGTATTCATGTCCGTCACCCAAGTCTTTATGTCGTCGTTAGACAGTTCTCATGTGTTCTGTGTGGGAACAGCTAGTGTATTCTTCCCTAAGAGGCATCTAACTTTACATGAAATATTCAAGGGATCACAGAACCATATATTCAGTATACTGCAACATAAATCGTGATTACTATCTGATATATAGCTGTTTTAAACATTAATTTGTCTGGGAAAGAAAGTTTTCTGCCTTTACATTTTTAATAGACTTCTTTATTTCCTTTTGGAAAAGTATAAAGTTAAGCTAATATGGGCAGACTTTATTTGACTAAACTGGAATTGCTTATACTTAAATTATGTGTGTAAATATGACACCTCTAACAATATTGTGGCTGTATCCTTTGCTATATACTCTTATGGTGAATCACAGCCCATCTGTGCCTCAGTCTTCCAGCGTACACAATGGAGATAATAAATCCTGTGCTAATTCATGAAGTTAATGAAAAATTAAAATTGGATGATTCCTGGGCAGGAATATGAAGTGTTGCAAATTTGTTGCTACTAATATGAAATTAAAACCTATGGAGTCATTTTGATGCCAACAATTTGAACGTATACAATTGACAACAGTTTTACTCTGTATCTCTGAATGTATATGGTTGTATGGCACAGTACAGTGCTACCTGGAATAAGACAATTTAAATACAAGAAAGGAATAGTTTGTTAGCGTGAGGACCAGCTTGAGCAAAAATAACTATCTCCCAGTAGTTAATGCAATTACATTTCTTGCAACTTGCTTTCTCTCCTGACTCTGAAGTTTGTCTGGGCGAACTTTATATTCTTCTTTTCATTCCAAAATTTTATTCTTGGGATACCTGCACAGTACAAGGCTGGAGGGGGCCAGGAGCCCAGTGAAGATTGAACTGTCTTCTCTGATTAATGGTTAGCTCACTCACTGGTTCTTTTTTTTTTCTTTCCCAGAAGGTCTCTCCAAGACAATAGCTAGGCTTTGGTTTGGAAGTAGTCCATTCTGAAGGCATTGCACACCATTTTTTTTTTGGCTTTCACTGTCATTCAGCACTCTCCCAACCTGGGCATTTGGATCTTTGAACATGCACAACACACAACTCTCACTTCCATGCTCTGAAAATGCAGTATTGCTGGGTTACAACATAGTCTCCAGATTGTTTTAGATACTTTGAACTGAAATGTTGTCAATGCTAATAATATATTAGGTATGTGATGGATGGAAGCTGGATTCTGGAATGAACGGATCGGGATCAAAGGCAGACAGAGTCCTCCTCAGACACTGACCATTGAAGAAAGAGGGCTGACTCTTTGATCCCTTATCTTTTATACTAAGCATGATCCAGATGGGATGCAATACTCTGTTGGCCAGTTTTGGGTCACCTGTCCTGTCCGCTCCTTCCTGCAAGCGGGACCCCTCTATCCTTTTCCACCTCTGATCCTCCAATGGGGCAAATAACAAGGTTAGCTGACCTTGGTTGTTACAGCAATGAGTATAAGCAAGAGCCTCTCTGCATACCATTCCTTGGCATAAATTATAAACAATCAGGTTTTATCACTCTGGGAGTGGACTACAGTCTTAAAAATATGTCATTAATTTCAGAGAGTTCAGTTAGTTAGAAGAGGGTTAGCTGAAAAATGAAATTACTGAACAGAAAATTGATTCTGTTTTACTTCAAATCAGGGCACTAGTGCAGAAAGTGTTTGCTGGGGAGTGCTAAGCACTTGTGTCAATCTCACACTTAAAAACCTCCAACAGGCTTATCCTCCACTTCTGTCTTTAATGTAAGTGCCCTGAAAAGGACAGAGTTAAGCAATAGCAAATGGCGGTGTTTTTTTTACATCAGGTTCAGTGCACTCTTGCATTCATGTTCATGTAACTCGGTAATTTGCTTTTCTGAGTAGCCATGAACATTAAACTCCTGAGGATTTCATGGCCTGGAGGTTAGTAGCTTCTTGGGAGCCCAGCAAAGCAGAGTGTTAAACTGTATAGCAGACTTTATTTTCAAGTTTTATTTTTGCTGTGACAGAAAACTAGCTGAAAGCTTTTTCCATGGGTGTTTCCTTTGGTCTGGCTAAAACGGATTACTAACGAGGGAAGAGAAAATTTCCATTCTTCTGCACATCTGCTGAATGTTCCTTCCCTGCCTAAAGAACCATAGTTCAGCCACAGTCACAGGAATGAACAGAATGAAGTGTAACGGGTATTGAAATATCTTTTCGTGACAGAAGTCAAGCAAACAAAAAACTGTGTGTTATGTTCATGTCTATTATATAAGGGTACGATATGCTGGAAAACTACATAATCTCTTATATTTTACATTTAAGAAATTATTTAATCCCTATATAATGTCTCATATTTTCTATATAAAAAACTAACTTTAAAGAAATGAGATTGTTTTTCCTATTTTTCTCCTGGGAGCAAGTAGTAGTTTTGGACAGCCAGTGAGTACTTTGGGTAGAAAGCCTCGTTTTACAGTTGTTATTTAACTAGAATTTTGCAATTTTATTCATGACTTTGAAGACTTGGGGTGGAAGGGAGAATGAGGTAGCCAAAGCAGGAGCAAAGGTCCCATATTTTGACCTTTGTGCGTTCTTATCCAGGTATGGTTGAATTCATTGAATTTGCTGGTCAGCAAATTATCACCTCGCGTACTCTATGAATACCAGTTGAGGTAAGGAAATGGGCAATTGCTACAGAGAAACTGTGGGCAGGTTCCTGATTACCTGGGTTACCTGGAATAAACACTACCTCAGTAGTGCTTATGGATACTTTGAATTTTCTTCATTTTCAGAGGATTTCTGTAGTTCTCATGGGAATTAAGTACTATCTGACTGTTCTATTGGCATAGGTATTATATGGCTTGGTATTATTGTTATTTTTGGCATAAATATAAGCAAAGTCCATGGAGAGCTCAGGGTTAATTTGCATGCAAGCTGGAACATCAAAAGATCAATCAGTTGTAATAATCAATGTTTGAAAGATACACTGTAAAATACAGCATCTAGGGCTGCAAATACATACAGAACAGTGAAAACTGTTTTACCTGCAAATTCATTTTTTTCGGAGGTCGTTATGTTTAAGAATTCTAATATATATTCTGGCAGAAAAGCTGTTGATGACAGAATTGTCTCATGTTTTAAATAACATGGGTTGCAGAAGCAGTGAAAAATTATACACTTCAGTGACATTTACAATATTTTTAGAAAAAAAAATAAATCAGTGGTGTCCACTTCACTAAACTGTACATTTTATTCCCTGTGGAAAGTTAGTCTGCCCGGTCAGACCAGCAGATGATAGGTGATTTCTTGGATATTTGTCAATAAGTATTCACAACATGTAGCTGTGTTATAATAATGTTACAAGTATGCTACAGTTATTATCTGTGATTGAAACTTAACCACAAATTACAAAATAACTAAACAAATGCTTTGTTTTGTCCAGAAAGTAATTAAAATGTATCCTTTGTGGGCAGATAGAAAAAGGGAATGTGTGGAAGAGTTCTTAAGCACTCTCTAGCCTGATCTTCTCAGAAAGATTAGATGAAGAGTCATAGACTGTGCTTTCAAAACCTGAGCATGCTGCTTTCATCTTTTGTCCTGCTTACACTTGTCGGTAGAAAATTCTTAGCTCAGGTGTGTGTCTATTAAGTGCATGTGTAAAAGCTTGGAGAATGGCAATACCAAAGCTGGGATTAATCATAGAATCATAGAATGGTTTGGGTTGGAAGAGACCTTAACGATCATTGAGTTCCAATCCCTCTGCCATGGGCAGGGACACCTCCCACTAGACCAGGCTGCTCAAAGCCCCATCCAGCCTGGCCCAGTTGGGGCATCCTCAACTTCTCTGGGCAACCTGTTCCAGTGTCTCGCCACCCTCACTGTAAAGAATTTCATTCTAGTATCTAATCTACATCTCCCCTC
>VXAK01020997.1:332962-372398 GCA_013399435.1 Arenaria interpres
CCTATCCTATCCTATCCTATCCTATCCTATCCTATCCTATCCTATCCTATCCTATCCTATCCTATCCTATCCTATCTTTAATGAGATAGTTTTATCTTGACACATTCCCAGTAGATACATGTTGAACTTGGAGACATTTGAAATGGTGATTAAGTCTGTTGGAGTTGAGACTGCTATGTGTAGTTTGCAAGCCTCTTCTTGATTTCACACGAGAACAGTGCCCATCATTTCCCCATTGATTGAAAACGTTCATGCAACCTGATGAGCCTTTTGAGTATGGTATATCAATCCCATACCTAGGATCAGAAATAGTAGGCTTAATTTCCTGGACAGCTGGTTTTTATTCTACAGTTTGAAAATTTGCAGCGAGTAGTCAGGAATTGCCATCTTTTTTTTCAGATCGGCAAGATGAGGCACTGAGAGAAGGGTGGTCAGGACACCACTTTAGGTACTGGTGTCTCCCCGGTCAGCAGCACACACCTCTGTGTGCAGATGTTCCCTGTGTTCCATGCCCAGTGCCAGCAACCTGAGAGGGCTTTGCATATACAGTTGTTCAGTGCTGGTGTAGTCCTTATTGGATTATGTTTTAAGTTAAATAGAATGCTCGTTGGAAAAAAGATTGATTTCTTTAAAAGAGCAACAATAACCGTGGGTTATTACTATCAGCAGAGCAATTACAGAACCCTGAGTTCTGCGCAGTTCAGCTTTCTTTTCCTTTTTTTTGAAGGAGAAAGAAAAGTTCCAATATTGGTGCTAGCCTGCATACAAAAATTTCCTCTCAGCACCATACGGCAAAAGTGCTATACAAACCCCACGTTGACACTAATAATAATGATCATGCTTGAAGATGACATTTTTTTTGTCTTCAGATATTGCATAAACATTAACTGATTTGTCGATGGATAGTCTTCCTGTGACCCGTGAAAAACTTTGCCCAGTTACTATCTTCATTTTGTGCAATACTAGACTAATTTCAGGCCCGAAACCTCTCTACCTTATCTTCTCTTTACGTGTAAACACATTCAAACGTTGCTTCTTTGGTAGAGCTTAAGGTCAAAACCAACTACTTCGACCTGTTTGGTGCATTGGGCTGATCAGTGGCAGTTTGCTCGTATGTGTATGCATATCTGGGTGGATTTCTTTGATGTTAACCACTGTTACACTGACTCACTGCCCCATTTATTTCAGGTACCAGTCCTGGACTTGTTCCCACCTGGGTGTGGCTGTTCAGCGCTTTTACCACCTTTTGTGCTTACGCTTTAGGTAAAGTACAGTGAAACAATTTACACCTCGGATGTCTTCACGTAGTTTTACCTAAAAGTTCTCTAGTGCTGATATTGAGGTGAAGAGGCATTGTGGATAAATTATGGATCTCTTGCCAAACAGTTCTCTGAGATTTAAAAAAAAACAACCACCACACCAAAAAACATCCATAAGCCTTAAAAAAACCCAAGCAACAGCATTCTTAATTATATATTAGAGGTTCTAAGACTAAAGCTCTTATCCCTCTTGAAAGTTGCTATAGTTTTAGAGGAACAATGGAAGTCATTCTGCAGCAGCAGTCAGTGTTGTTGGGTTTCATAAAAATCTTTGGCCCTCGATGATGACATTCTGAGGAGCTCCTTGACACTGGCATTAGCAGAGGGTGCTTTCCAAGACAGGGAGAATAAAAGGCAAAGCAGAGAAAAAGGAAAATGAGTGTTGCGTTGTGTTTTAAACTGTTAGGCGCTTCAGTGCTTAAGGTGTGTGTCAGGAGAGATGGTATGAATGTGATGATGGCCCTGAGCTTCTTATGGAGATGATGTATCATTTTTTTTTTCTTTTCTGTTGCTGTTTTTCTCCCATAACACCTACACCTCAGATTGAGTTTCACATTCCATTTTTACCTTTTATATCATAAAACACATGACTGTATTTTTAGGTACATTGCACTTTGCTGTGCAGTGGTGTGAAGACATAGACCTCAACTGCTGCAGGTCTGGGAGTGAGATCCACACTAGCATGGTTTTTTCCCTTTTTTTTTCCAAAGCTGACCCATTCCAAAGTAGTCTCTCCACAATGTGGTGCAATAGAGTTAATTTTGCGGGGGAGTCAAGGTATTATATTTACATGGACTGTGCTGTGTAAATGTACTCCCTCTTTGGAGCTGGTTCTCACAAGACCAGCTTTGCAGAGTGCAGCCATGCATTTTTGTGCCAACTTAAGATACCCAGGCTAGATATAGGTGTGTTCTGGATGTACACCGCAGTGCTGGGCAAAGATGCTGGCCACTTTTGGTGTCAGACCCATGCATGTAGAGCCATCTTGATTCACCTGGAGGTATCCCCTTGTGCAGACATCTCCCTCTGCAGCGTAAATGCCTTGGCATTTCTATCAAACTGGTGAGTTTGTGCCAAAATTATTGTGTTCAGGATATCTTTGTGTTTGTACCATAAAAATCACTGGGACAACCGTCCCTTGAAGCTGACTACCAGTCAGATTTCCCTAATAGCTCTTGATAATCATTAGCAGAAGCAGCAGTTTCTTTTGTGGAAACCATTCTTTATGAAATTGCGTGGAATTTAATGAAGTGGCTATTGTTTCATAAATAGGAATTACGTATTGGAACTGTTAGTGTATGACACCCTGGAAAGCTCATTGGAAATTCAGCTTCTGAGATTCTTAATGTAGATGTTATTTGTCAGTGAGGCCGATAGTTCCTAATACATGGAAGACAAGGAATATGATGTTGACAGTCTAAGCTATAACGAACTGATGTATATGTAGATTTTTGTGTGTGCTGTCCAAGCCGCTTCATGAAATATTTAGTCTCAGATTTAATTCTGCATGGCCAAAGTTTTCCCTTTGGAAGACTGCAAAGAGCCATAATAACTAACCAAATATGCAGCTTTAATCTCTCTCAGCTTCTTTTTAATGACACAGTTACTCTCTCTGAATTCCCTAGCATGCTGCTCTTTTTTGCCCCCTTTGTTAAGGTGGCTTGATGTCTTTTCCCTTTCTGTTATTTTGAATTCCACTGTTTAAAAGTTACATAAACTTTAATAAAAATGAAGATTTATGAGCCTTCACGAGACAAAATCATAATACAGGAATTCTAAACCAATGGAAGTGTTGGACAATGTCTGTCCGCTATTGAACATACACCATTGTTGACAAGAATGATTTAAAACTGAAATCTAAATCAGAAAATATTTTCACTCTCTTAAAAAGCTAGGGAAACCACATGGAAAATGTGGGTAAAGATTTGTGAAAATCCAATTTTGCGTATGCGTTAAACAGTTTCTGAATTTTTCCCTACACCCATTATAATCAGAAGTACTGTGTTTCATGACACTGTTATAAACCTACCTCTTTTTGATAAAGCTGAACTTGCTGCAAAATGAAAACCACTCTTTCACTGTGATGTACCTATTTTAGTATGAAATGTGAATATTCTTTTGAGACAACCTAAAATAATTTATGAACTGACCAATCTTCTATCGTTTTCATTTTTAAAAAGTGTTACCCCTGTAAACGAATTCTCTCTGATTTGGGATAGAGATTCTTGAAATATAAAAAACCATGAACTGTTTAGGGATGTTTATATACCTATACGCTAGTTATGTTTCAGAAGCGTCCTTTAAAGAATTTTGACATCTATCACAACCCTATTCAAGTAACCTCAAGCCTATAGAGTTTTCTTACTGCACATTTCAGTAAGATGCCAACAATTTGATGGGAGTATTACTGGAGGGAGAACGCAGCTCTAGAAGGGGGAAAGACATATTTGAAATCCTTTATGAGATCTTAATTTTTTTTAGAGTTGTGAGAACCGTCTCAAGAGATTGGTATCTGAGCAGAGGATGTCTCACAGCTGTTTAGGTATTACAATAGGGAGATAGTCTAAAATCTGCACAAAATGAAATCCCATGTTTTCCTGATTTAGATCCCTGAAGTATATTTACATTAAACAAAACTCAGAGTACTGCCAAATAATCTGGAGAAGTAAGTAGCATATGATCTGTAACAGCTGTGGACTCTTTGGTCTCACTCTGCTGAATTGTCTCTCCAGTCATTCTTGGGTTACTAATGCTATCACTGGCTAATAATTGTTAGCTATAGTACCATCCAAGTAACATTAACAACAACAACAAAAAAATCGTTCTCCATGTTATTTTGAGATTCAGGATAACAAAAAGTAATCTGTAAGGTTTGTTCTGTGTATTTTTCCTAAGCGGTTCATCCTGCATATTTTGACTTAATTTTAAGAGGAAAGTATTGCTAAAAGCCCCACCAGCACAGCCTCAGAAAAGAGGCTAAGGGTATGGTTTGACAATAGAACTAAGAAAGGTCACAGCTGCTGGACCCCCTACCTCCTCCTCCTCCTCCCTTCATTCACCTCCCCTCCCTTGTGCCATCTCCCTTGCTTTTTGTACTATTCACAGCTTCAATTCCCTTCAGTGACCCAGAAAAAAACATAACGTTTGCTGTCTTTCCACCAGCTGAGCAGGCTGCAGGTCCTCCCCTGTTCAACAGCAGCGAACTCTCAGACCAACTCAAACCCTATTGTCCAACCACACCCTCAGAGTGAGACCCAGGACAGTGTTTGGGTATCTTTCAAGCTCTTAAATGTTAAAAGTGGTGAACGCATAACTCACTGTAAAAGTAAGGTATTCTTGCCTCCTAAGATTTCAATCAAAAGACTTCAAAGACTATCTCAGTTAGACTTATAAGACTGTCTTAGACTTATAAGACTATCTTAGACTTACCTTATCTTACAGATAAGATCTTATAGACTTATAAGACTGTAAGACTTAGACTTAAAAGACTATCTTAGGTAGGCACACACACACACATAAATTGTGAAATTTGCCTTGAGGTTGCCATTTAACTTAGTCATCAAGGCAATTAGCATCAGGCAACCTAAATGTCTTCGTGAATCTACCCCACAAGCAGTCGTCTTCTGAAGTCTCAGGGGGTCCACAACACTGATGGACTGGCAAGAAGCCCTATGGACACTTTTCAGCACTTTCATTGAGAAGCTGATTGCAGTAGTGTGCATGTGGCAGTAGTGAAGTGCACGTGAGGAAAGTGACTCCTTTTGTTGGGCTCTAATTCTTTGTTTCTTTTCCTCTCCCAATCCTTCTAGACTCCATAGATGGGAAGCATGCTCGAAGGACTCAGTCCAGCACTCCTCTGGGAGAATTATTTGACCATGGGCTGGACAGCTGGGCTACCTCCATTTTTGTGCTTTCTTTTTTTTCTGTCTGTTCCCGTGACAATGGGAAGACTGGAGTTTCCGTATATACAATGTATATATATTTAAGCATTGTCTTGTTTAACTTTATGTGTTCGCACTGGGAGAAATATAACACAGGAGTCCTTTTTCTTCCTTGGGGATATGATATAAGCCAAGTGGTAAGTATTTATCGTTCCTGTTTTGGTTTTATTTTTTAAACTATGTTAGTGTTTTCATAATATTGCAAAAATAGGAAAATGGAGCTCAAGGCAAATGTATTTTGCCAGGAGTTTGAATGTGAAATAGCATAACCCTAAAAGAAATTCAGAAATATTTCCTGCATTTGCAAAGAAAGGATGTTCTCAAGCAAATTGTCAGCGTCAGAGATTCATTCCCTTGCAGGAAAGAAAAAAGGCTCACAGCAAGCCTAGCAGTCAGATGGTGCCCATGAGAATGTCATTTAACTGCATTTGATTCGTGGTATTAAAAATTATTATGCTATCGGAAGCCATAAGCAATTTTCCCACCAACACTAGGTTCTGAGGCATGAAGTGAATTAGTCCAAGCAGTATTTATTAATAATAATTATACAGTTAGGCCATACTAGACCTCAATTCTACCACCTCTTACATCAAATGTGGTGATGGAAATAGCAATGTACCTATACGGTGAGTATTAACTGTTGTCAAGTGAGTTTTATCCCTGAAAAAAAGTCAACACCATACCATTAGAGGTTTCCTCTCTGGGAATGGCATTTAGTAACGCGAATTACATATCAGTCCACAGCCAGTCACCAGCGAAGTCCTTGACCGGCTTACAGCCCTACCTTGAGGTGGACCTCTTCAGAAACATGCCCAGAGCACCACGGTGAGTGGTGGCCTCAGTGCACAAATGAGCAGCAGCAGTTACAAGCTCATTGCGCTGCCAAGGGCCCAGCACTGGGATTTCTGGGATTACTTATCTATTTCTTAGATAGCCAGGCTCTTGCAGCCTGAAGAGCACAGTCCCAGTCTTCTGAGCTTCCTGTCACAGGCATGAGATGAAAGGTACAGCCAAACATACATAATTGAAAAGAAGTTTGACAAATATTCAAATATGTGTTTTAATGGAAATATAGTATTTGAATTAATGGCTGCAGATGTATTGCTGTAAACATAATCAGAATCCAGTGGTTTGAGAACAACTCAGAGACGGTGGTCCAGCTGTGCTGCATCTGTTTTGTCCCCTAGAAAATAGATTTTGGGAGAAGCTGGCTCAGGACTAAGGCATTAGGCAGCCAGCTGGTCCGCAAGTTTCAGCCATGTCTGTGTAAGGCTCCTTAGTGAAGCTCTTCCAGCAGAAGAGGAATCACTGTGTTCCAAGTTAATTTGTAGCTCAGATGATCACTGTAGATATACACGTGCATGTTTAGAAAGATCTTCTGGGTTTCTACAGCATCCGAACTGTATTAGTGGTTACATTTGGGAGTGGGTATCAACTAGCAGAGCAGTGCAGTTAACTCTGTCAGTGCCTTTTAGTGACCTATGCCTCTGACGCTGCTTCCCCATCTGGGAACTGATGGTAATAACATTTCCCTGCCTGACAGATGTGGCGAGGCTGAGTTTCAGTAAAGTTTGTAAACTGCTTTGATTAACTTGGATGCAAGGTGCTAACAAGTGCTATTTCCTGTTCCCCTCTGATGCTGAATTGCTGTCCTGCATGCTCGCTTTATAGTAACTTCTGTGATGATTTGCCTACAGTCAAAATGATAAGCATGTAGATGTAAGGATTTTTTGATGCTGTATAGCTTAATCATCAACAGTAGTGGAAGACTGTACTATTCAAATGTCTGTATGTCAGTTTTCCCATCTGTAAAAATTAGGTTTTGTAGTTGTGAGTGCCTGTGAACAAAGACAGGACAGGATTTGTAGATCAAGGTGGTGATTTTTCCATTAGTCCAAACTACATTTCACACGCACCGGAAAGTATATAACGTATTTTTTTCCAGCTGTACTAACTAGTCTAGTAAAAGATCTTAATTCTTCTACAAAAATTACCTTGCTCTTGTTTTGTAAGCCCATTCAGCAAATTTTGTATTAAAGGTAGCATTTCATCTCCAGCTACTTGGAGGAGAGGATTCCGAGAACATTAGCAAACGGCTGATGATGAGTAGGAAAGGTAATCCTCCCCTTGCTTTTTTTTTTTGGCAGCCACTTCTCTGCCAAATATTCCCAAAGTTACAATCAGAGGCAGAGAGCACAGAAGCTGCTTTCAAACCGATTCCCAGCGTTTATTTCACTATTTTCTCCATGGCATTCCTACCTGGATTGCTGCACGACTGCCCCTCTCTTGCTCTGCCGCCAGTAATCTCACCGCCGGCATGATGCTATTGCTTTGGTATCTCAGACATTCAGGTGGTCTAGCCCCCTGTCTCTGCTCTTAAATTTTATGGCAGCCAGGAACTTTGGACTTCGTTACCACCACAAAGCTCAGGAAATACACTAATTAGTATAAGTGTGCGAATAGATGAGTGTTGACCTTAACGAAAGCTGAACTGGCACGTAGCTCCCAGGACGCTGCTGCTGAGCCAGCTCCGCTGTCTGTAAGGGCAGCCCCTCGCTGGCTCTGCGTTACCTGGGGTGTAAAAATTGCTGCTGCTCCTCCTGAAAAAAATACCTCATCATAAATGGAGAAATCAGTGGGACTTATGCTGGTCACATTTTTCTGCGGCTCAATGACTCATCAGAATTGGTAAACCTAATTACGCTAGCTGGGCTGTAATTGGCACTCCAATTAGCTTTGATTACAGCAGCCAGCCGTTTATAGGAAGCTGTGGTTTGTAAACTTGAATAATGGCTGTAATGTGTCTGAGAGATGCTTGGTCAGAGGACTGTTAGGTTTGTGGATCCAGAATCGGGGAGGCGGCATCCGCAGCAGTGAAAACTCTTCCTCTCTCTCCTCCCTCCAGCACAAGGAGCTACCTCCTGCTGGGCAGAAAAAGATGGCATCTAGACAATTTACACCATGGCATCTAGACAATTTTCATACACTTTTGAGTAAGCACACAGATTAGAAGCCCCAAAAGTCCTGGACTGAAGAGAAGGCTAAAAAACCAAACCTTTGCTATGTTCTGTGAGAAATTCTCTTGGATGTATCTTGTGAAAACAAAGACTATTATTTTTGTCACAAGCCCAACCAAAGAAAGCTAATATCTGCAAATTAAGTTTCTTGGAGAAAAAAAGACAAAGCTATCCTAAGAAATTAAAATTTCAGGCTTCCTGCCATATGTTAATTTTCACAGGCATCCTCTCAATTTAAAAAAAACACCCTATTTTCCTCCTGATTAATATCCCTCTAATGAAATGCTCCCCTAATCCTGCCACTGTGGCTAATAAGCCACTGCAATTGAGTTCATAGTAGGGGAACAAAATATTAATTTTTCCTTAATATGTTGTAGTGATACCTCTGCTTACATCGGTCCTGCCTTAAGCCTAAGAAGGAGGTGTCCTTTATATTCTTAAATAGAAGTTTTAAAGTGAGAATGAGAGCTGTGTGAGAGCTGGAGTGACCCAGGCAATTCCACACTCCTTTCTCTCACTCTCCCCAGCCAAGAGGGCAAGCTCCTAAAAAACACAAAAAGGCATCAGGCAGCTCTCTCTGGCCCTTCCCTAGCCCTGTAAGGAGAAGATGAGCAGAAATCCTATGTCCAGTCATGGCCGAAGGCATGGATGCTTGGACCATAAGCCCCAGATTCTTGGTTTGAGATGCTTTCCCAGCTGGTCCTGCCCGATGGCTTTGATTGGTCCCATCCAGGCTCTCAGGGAGAACACTCTGGCCCTGAAACTCTAAATAAATGAAGGATACAACTGAAACATTGTAGAACTTACTCCATCCTTTCAGTCAAAACAGAGGAAGGGGTTTTTTTGGATGCCATATACCGGGTTTTCTTTTGACAAGCAGCTTACAGAGCTCATGCTGAAATAGGTTTCATATGACCTTTTCCTGGGAAGCACCGTGGCAGCCAGTGTTTCAGGAACCAGCAGAGAAATCCTGAGCAATGCAAGTGCACATCACATCTTTAAAAAACTTCTGTCTCTTCTGAGGGGCAAAAAAAGAAGTCTCTATTAAAAAGAAAAATGAAGATTTTGAGGAATTATACTGCCTCAGGGTTATACAGAATTCTCCCAATGCCCCATTAAAGAAGTAATATTCTGATTTTACAGGAGGAGAAAGGTGACTGTTGTGATTTACAAAGCTGTGACGATATAGGGAGCCGCTGCTTAGAAGCCAGCTGTCCTACTATTCAGCCACAGGCTGCCTTATCAAAGGGCCTACAAATTAACACCATGCCAGATTTTTGTCTGCATTAAGTGCTGTTGCCTCCTCACAGATAAGGCCTTGGCATGCCACAAATTTGCCTGGTCAGATATTGCAGTGAGTTGGAACCCAGGATTGTACACATCTGACACTAACCTGCCATACAATCCTTACTTGTGTTATTTAATTTGGACTTCTCATTTTACAGAAGGTTGTAATTATTTTCATTTGCTAAAGACTAGATTTATATCTGAAAAGTACTAAAGCCGATCGATGCCAGAGAGATGAATAGAAACCCTGGCTGTCTTTTCTTAAGTAGAATTATTTGGTTGCACTTAGGAACACTGCTGTACATTTGAATTATTATTTTTTTACCACCAGCGGTTTGAAAACAGTCACAGGTTTATACAGCTGATTAACATACTTAGCTTTTGCCTAATAATTTTGACAATCTTCAATTTTTTTAAAAACAGCTTAGGTTGAGGGACACAGCCATTTTCTCGTCCTTTCAGCTTTCTAAAAGAGGTCTTTGAGACTGCCTCAGTGGAGTCAGAAGTGGTTATTCTTGCTGATTTCGGTGACACCAGGGTCTCAGTTAGGAGCCGTTAAAAAACAGCGCACCAAAAATTTGAAGCCGAAGAGTGTTTTTCAAGCACAGCGTCTGTTAAATAAGAGGCAATAGTTCCAGAGGTGTGCTGACGTCTGACAGTGACACTCGTGAGTGCGCTGCCCCAAAGTACTGACTGTATTAACCAATAATACGGGTCTTCAGCGGACCTTTCAATTAAAGCAATTAATTTAATTTAGAAGGCTGGAAATGTGTTTGTTGACGTTGAAAATGAATAAACCCCCCATAATATAGTAAATAATGAGCATTTAAAAAACCTAAACGAAAAATAGTAAGATCCACCATAGGAGTGAAACTGTCAAATATCTGTCATCCCAGAGAGAGAAGCTGTATTGAACAAAAAATAAAAGTTACTGAATGTTACCTGCAAATAGATATATGAATATACAGTCTTGTAAATGGCGTTATAATTAACATAGATAATAATAATTCAGAGCTGAAGCAAATGGCTGCAATTCATTGTCAATTCAAGTCTAGGAGTCAATTCAAGTTGTCGATCGCTGTCAATTCAAGTTCAGGAGGCTGAGACATTTACATTTTGTAAAATGTAAATGTAAAATGAAACACCCGGCTCCGTGTGAGTCCTATAGCAAAACTAAACAGCTGAGAACAAACCAGCCTGGAGAAAGAGAGGGGCAGGAGCCCCGCCGGCGGGGTGCCGGCAGCAGAAGGGGTGCAGGGGGTGGGTGGCCTGCGCCGAGCCAGGAAAGGGGTTTCAAAGGAGAGAGGGGTCCCTTGAGGAGGTGGGATCAAGGGCTTGGGAACTGCTGCATCACAGTCAATACTGCACTTGCATGTTACACACCTAAAAAGGTACAACTTCAACAATTCGTGCCATAAACTGTCAGTAGGCAGTGCTCCTGCAAGCAGTACGATGGGTGTGAAGGTCAGAGCTGTAGGAGCTATCGGGTTTTGATTGCATTAAGATTTCTGACATCAGCCCGGTCACAAAGTTAACTCTGAGGAGAGAGTAGAAACTACATTTCCATCACTACTGAAACTGCTGGCACTTCAGCATGTTAAATGACTCCTCACTCTCATATTTGAATCCTTTCACTCCTAATCAAGTTTGACTGCTTGTTTCTGTTTGTGTCCTGCAATGATGTTATCTGTCAAACACATTAAAAATCAGGAAAGGCTTCAGCTCCCCCCTGCCTTTCTTTTTTTTTTATTATTTCTCCACATTCAATTGATTTCTTTTTTATTATTTCAGGTGAGCTTAGATTTTTTCCCCCCCTCAGCTATTCTGATATGACCAGTTCAGGGGTCTGAGCTGCAAAAGTAACCACATTGCTAGTTCTGAAGTCTGTATGCAGACACAAGAAAGTGCTTGTGCAGTGGGGAGACCTGCCATTAAGAAGGGACTTAGAAATTAGGTGTTTTGAAAAGGTAAGTCAGTAACGCTTACCACATGCCAGCAAATGCACACTTTAGCAGGGAAGTTCTTTGCTTGCCACATTTCAGACGTTTTAAATAATTTTGTTGGTGACCCTGGAAGCTGCTTCGCTATTTAAAAGTAATGGTTTTGGGATGGTAGCATAACGTCTTGTAAAGTGGAAGCAGGAGGAAAATAACAGATTTTTTTTTTTTTTTACTCTTGCATTTGTATTAAGATGATAAGCAAAATTCTGTGCCTTTAGAAGTAAGGAATTGAAAATACGTTATCCTTTTTCTATAGGTATTAATAGCAGCATATCTGCTCACCGGTGCTGTTGGTGTGGAAGTCTGGCAGAAGCCTTTCCTGTTTGGGTATTACATTACAGACATATTAGTAATCTTGCTTATAGGTAAGTGTCTTGATCCATGCAAAACTATATTGCTTCTAACTTATTTTGATGAGATATTTCATGTATTTCTTTCTTTTTTTTTTCCCTTTTCTGAGTGTTGGCGAGTCCAAAAACCATGTGAATAGAGCTGATTAAAAGGGTTAATACTGGCAAACTTAAAAAAAAGTAGACAATTTTGGAAACACTTTCCTTGTTGACTTACTGTCTGTTGCACACAAACAACACAGGAAATGTTCCTTACCTGCACGTGCAGTTCAGTGCCGTGTGCTGGCTGGCTCTCAGGGTCTCAGGAACTCCTCGTGTCACTCAGGTAAAATGTCACTCACTTATACATATATTGTAAGTTTAATGTTTTGGCCTGCAGCACGCTATGCTCCAAAACATTATGGACAGAAAGAATAAAGGTATGGTTTAAATAATCTTAGGAGGCACAACTGGAAATCTGAAAAAGAGCCAGTTGATTTGCTAAGCTCTTCTTTAGAATTACTTCTCCAACAGGAGTGATGCACTTTTCATGGGCAGCAACAGCCTGTTTGTTCACTATTTGCTACAGTCAGTGTAGTTTGAAATAAGCACTGAGCATTTTTCAGGGGCCATAACTAGACTGAGAACGAGAGCAGTTACATTTCAATGAGTTAAAAACACGGTAATCTTAGCTAAAAATGTGTGGATGCAAAACGGCTTTGATGTGTTGCTTGGAAGGTGAAGAAATTAGCGTATAAATTTTAGGGATTTTTATATAAGCATACACGTGATGAGAAGAGAGCACCAAAAGAAGATACAGTCTGCACTTGCATCCCAAGAAACGTCTTCAGGCCTTGAGTCAATTGGAGACCTTGGATACAGGCGAAGTTGACTCTGACTAGGAGCTATCTGAGCATTTTGGGGGCAAATTTTGAATTCACTGCATTGACAGTGAATTCTGTCTCTCACCCCCCTTTCCCATGGTGAGGTCTTCAGCAAGTACTGCCTCGAGACTCAGTGCTGCTTCCCAGGATTCCCAGATTGGAAAGGACCCTTGTGTTCAGGCTCTGCTCTCTATCAGCAGCGTGTACAAGGACATGGTCTTGACAGTCCTTTATGCTTTACCCAGAGTATAAAATTGACCATGTGTGACTAGGATGGTACAGTCTTTTTCTTTTTGTGGTCAGATGTGTTTTAGGCACTCTGATGAAAAGAAAGGAAGGAAGAGATAAAAAAATTGGTTGCCTTTTCAGTAGTCAACGAATTACTCGGCTTGACAGAGGTGTAGGTATGCCATGCCCTCTGGTGGCTGGCAGGGCACTGAGGGGTAGGGAGTGATTTGTGCTCTGGAAGGAGCACGGCAAGTCCAAGAGAGATGGATGCTGGGAGGTTAGACCTTTAGGTGCCAGCATGGGTAGCTTGCAGCAAGCGAGCTTTGAGACATCCTGTTTTTCTGTCGCGTTCTCACAATGGGCCAGTTCCTTGAACACGCTCGTCCTGTGCTGCCCACATCACTGCTTTTGATCCTGTCGCTCAGGCACACGACAGCCCGTTCAGTGAGTACATTGATGGCTTCCCTTGCGCTTGGGAAGCCAAGGATGAAGGTTTAATTCAAACTGTTCGACATACTGGGCAGGTTTGTGGTAGGGAAGCATGTCGATGTCATCAGATCTGCAGAAGCGAACATCCTTTTTCATACTCTACCAAAAACAGCTGCAAAGCAAGGTTTGATGGACTATTCCATTAGCATTAGAAAGAAGTACTGCTTCTGTCTCCTGTGGCACACTTGCATGAATGGATCAGCGAGCAGAGAATTGAGTAGTTCTTCCATCATTGTTCCAAGCAGACTAGGCATAAGTGAGAGCCAAAAGATTTCTTTGAAAACATTGTCTCTCCCACACTATCCGCAGTGCCATTAACAGGGCAACTTTTGCAGCTTAATTATTGTTAAATATGGGTTTAAAGTATTCAAAAAATTATCTTGATTGACTCAATATTACAAAGTTGTCATGGCACTTAGTAAATCTCTTAAAAACCGACATCAAATTGAAATATTAAAATAACAGAATCCTTCCACTGAGAATCGTGGTGATCCAGGAAGCACTGCCATTCCACCACAGGTTGGAATCTCAGCTCAGCAATAGCGATTAAGGTGGTTAACATTGGATAACCTGTGTGCAGTGAATCTGGGTATATCAAGTTTTTTAGAAGCTTGCAGTAAATTGCAGGACCCCACTGTGACTGCAGGGAAAGTATCGGTCTAACCTACACCAAGGGCCGAGCAGCCAGGAAGATTAAATTATTCTCTCCCTTAGGGAGGCTGTGGATCCACTTGTATCAGAGAGCCCACTCTCTGGTGTGCTCAGTTAAATGCCTTTGTGGCTAGTTAAAAAACAAAAGGGATATAGTGGGCCTCTGATTCTTTTTACAAGTTAGTTTCCCAGGACCCCAAGAGGAGCCATTAAACTGTAACTGGCTGTCCTTAACCATCTGAAGGCGGTTAGTAGTCACTAGTGGTCCTTCTAACAATGAACCTGTAGCTGCTCTGTCAGTGCTTGGCAGAGGTTTTGCAAGTCGTTTCGTGCTCTTACTGTTCTGTACACAACAGGAGTTCAGCTGCTGAGCAGTCATTTCTCTGAGAACAGCTGGGCTTTAGCTAGTACCTTCTGTAGTGGGAAGAAATCCAAACGAGATGCACAAGAGTGGAGTTTTTCAGATGTCTTTCCTGGAGTTTCAGGGAAAAAAAAAAAAATCATAGCCCACATATAACCTAAGGATGAACTCTGCAAAAACACTTCCTCAGAGGAAGCTGTGGTATCACCAGGTGACACTCACTGAAAATAATGGAATTTTTATCAGGTGCCAGAACACACAAAGATATACACAAAAGTGCAGCAGTACCAGTGTTTAGATTAGATGTTTTATGAAAACCTCCCAAGAGAGCGCTTTACATATGTCCCTGGGAACTGTCTAGCACACTGTGAACACCTGTGGGAAGACCAAGTCTTGAGCTGCCAAACACTGACCTCGGAGGACTCCCCTGTGAAGGAGAGAAAGTTTTGCATGGTGTTTTATGGGAATTTTTCAACCAGCCAGTGAACAGAAACCCATACTTTTCACAGGCAGTGAACGCAATTCCAGCCTGCAGCTCCAAAACACACACCTAGCTGAACACCAAACTGAGGAAGAAGGCCATTCTCCTCTTTCCAGAGTGTGTTGTCCTGGCTTCTAGACAGAAATGCCTTTTCTCTCCTAGCATGAAAGTAGCCAGACCTTTCTAAAATTATGTGCCTGTGTGCTCAGCTGGAACTAATTACCTCAGCTCTCAGCAAGGCTCCTGTGAATGACACTCCAAAAGCTCTCTTGGGATTTAACCGCAATTGTCCCATAGCGTTATCTGGCTAACTAGGGTCCCTTCAAAGACCAGCACGGGGCTGAGAGCTATCATTTATTTTCACCCCTCTAGGGTATCCCAAATGTCTAGCATTGCCTGTCACTGTGCTATCAGGTTGAGAACAATATAAAATATTTACAATAAGCATTTTAAAACAGTCAGTTCCCCATATAAAGTCTAGTACCACAAATGATACTGTAGAATTCATAAGAAGGTTTTCACTGACAGGTAAACATCGGTAATTCAGGGAGTGGCATTACTAATTGATGACGGTTTCTGTCTCACATTGCAATTAAATGACCTGTAATAGGTACATATTCTGAATGAAGCATTGTCCCTTCTTGGGACATTCATACTTGCTCTTTCTGAGATGGATTTTGTAATGTCTAGTAAAATTTGAGTTCAGGCTGCAGTCCTCGCTTCACTGCAGACATTTAGATGTCTGTTTTCCTCTACCTGGCTGTTCATTTCCATGCAACTTAAAGGAAATTTCTTTCAATCTATTTGTTCAGAATTGACCAGAGTGCTCAGAAGTTACGGTGGGATGCACAAAAACAGGCAAAGTGTTATCACATCAGCTTCACTCCTTACAAAGTCATGTTGGAAAAATGACTCCTGGATGCACAGAAAGATTCCTGCTCCTCTTCTTCCTCTTCACTATTAATTGCAACCACAAGAACAGGCTTTGTGGTTAAAGCATGGAGAGGATATGTTGTGTTTTGTCAGTGTGTGGCACATGGGGCAGACAGTTCTGTAATCCAGATGTGGTGGCACATTTGAGTCCACTCTGTCTGGTCAACAGTGCCCAGATCTGGCTACTGAAGCCTGTGGCAAAGCTGAGACAAATTTACAAAGTACAGGTTTGAACATGAAATGTGAATGGAGCACTAATATCTGTCAGAGATCTGAAACTTGAACTTTCTTTTCAAGATGGGGCCAAAGCATTCAGAATTTTTTCCTAGGATGTGTGTTGGTTTGGGTTCTGCACTGACTTTGCAGAGTGTGTGTTCTTTGAGGATCACTCCTTCTCTGAGCTACTAAAGTATATAAAACAGGGAATAAATACGTAAATGAAAACATAACAGCAGCAAAAAACTAATGATGATACCAAGCCATGACATTTGAAACGTGCCAAGTATTTGAATTCTGTTGTAGTGGGAAAACACAGTTACCCATCTAAAATATTGCCTTGTCTTGAAACTGTGTCCTGCATCCTGTGTATCCAAGGAGGACACAGAATCCGTGAGGTGGGTAATTGTACAACAGTCTGCCCTTTTTTCATTGTCACAAAATGTTTAGCAGGCCATGGCCAAAGAGTCATGGTCTGACATTCACATTCCTTTGGTTAAGAACGGATATTTTTTGTCCCTTTCAGTGTTAAAGTAGAAACGTACCCATAATTTTATTTGAGTATCTCTGGAAGTCCTTGAGGCTAATCCTTAGCAGGACACCTATGTCCTATAAATCCGTTCAGCATATCTGGTGTGCTGGAGCAATCTGAACGTGGTCCTCAACCTCTGCTCCAGGGAGCTGCCGCTGCGTGAAGCAGCCTGCTCTCTCGTACTGGGCTTGGGATCCTCCATAGTGAGATCTCAGGGTTATTTTACAGCAAAGCAAAGCAGCAATCACAAAGGCAACTCAAGTGCATTTCTGACAGTGGAAGGATTTTTTCTTTTTCTTATTTATATATGTTACTTATGCGTTGTTTCCGCCTCATACCAATAAGCCATTCTGCAGTGCTTTCCTATAGTTCCCATTGCAAAGTGGCTGATGGTTGTGCCTTACTGATGGACAGTTAAATGATGAGACGTTAAGAGATATGTTTTCAAAACGTTATCACTGTGACAGGCTTTGACTCGCTTTGTTTGAAAAGGGTGGTTACCGTGAGTTGGCTTCTACACGTCTGTCACCGATTTAACATTTATTAAAGCATTGTTGTGACAGATTGTATGAGACTTCGTTGAAGTAAAGGGTGTGAAGTACTCACCTGTCACTCGAGATAAATATATATGTAAGAAGCAGCTGAGTTCATGTTTGGAGTAACTCATCTGAACCAGTCAGAACAATAACCCAGAAAACCAGAGCGCTGAAGGCCAGAGGCAGAGCAGTGTCACGGGCTGCTAATTGCGAGTGGGAGTGGGTTCGGGGGGGGGGTGTTAGCTGTGAGAAGTCATTTCACGGACAGTGGGAGCCCCAGAAGAAAGTAAAACAAGGGAGCTCACCTGGAAGAGTCCTTCTGGGAGCCAACCTGGGCTATTCAAATAAAGGCACCGCTTCTCTGGTGCTTGATTCTTGCTGTGCCCAGAAAAAGGGAATGATGTGGACATGCTGTGTGAACAGGACTGCATCAAAGCCTCTACATCCATAAACTAATTTCCCAGTCTATAATAAATCCCTCCAAGTGCTAATTATTAGCCTGCAGCTCAGTTCAAGGGAGATAAATGCAGTATGTACTTCCTTAGACGTTGAAAATAAGCTATAAAATCAACAAGCATGATAAATGCATCCCTTTGCAATCTTTACACTCGAGAAGTGTCCTAGATGCTAAACATCCAAAACATACATCAACTTTGCCCATGAAGACAGTGTTCATGTTTACAGTGTCCTGTTAATCCCTCTTAAAATCATTTCATGCTGTGTAGAACTGTTTGGGTGTATTTTTCATCTGTCCTTAAATTGCTTAATGTATTCAGACTTTACAGGCTCAATTAAGTCTGAAAATTATATACTCATTTCTAATTATTTTTTTTAATCACTAAGTAGTTCAAAGTTTGCCATTTTACATAATAATAAAGCACAATTTTATAGTTAGTGGACAGCTCAATATGCAATTATCTGTTTGCACAATCAATTAAGAGTTGTCTTCTCCAGACACGCCTGAGAAAAATCACACTGTCCCATAAAAAGCTGCTGTTCCAGTTACAAGCGCTTCTAAATGCTCACCTTTTGATGAAGCTTGCTTTCTGGCACTGATCAGTGTGCTAAACATTCACTGTGTTAAGATATTTTCATGTGTCTAGCTGCTCTAAATGTGGAATAAATTTTGAAAAAAAAACCATGGAAAAAGTAGGTAAAGATTTTTATTTTTTTAGGATAATATTGAGGCCTAAGTATTTTTAATCTTAATTTCAACCTTAATTTGACATCCCATTTCTTTAAAGCAAGCATTGACTATGATGAACTATGAAGTAGAAAGGCCAAGCAGTAGACTGAAGAAGGCCATATGGAGGTTTGGGCAATTGAAGAATGAGAGGAGGGTGAGAATATCTCATTTGTAGGCTGAAATGCAGCTACAACTGCCTGTTGTTAAAGAGCTGATTTTTACTGAGCTCACCTTCTGCAATATGCCCAGGAGAAGGTCTGCACAGACCCCCTCACTGCCTCCCAAATGGGAGGATGTTTCCTGCTCCTGGGGAGTATTTTTAGCGGGGAGCCCAGTGGGTTGGAAGGGTTCTTACCTTCCTGACCAAATTCCTACAGTTTCCAGTGCAGCCTTCATCTAAAATTACATCCCTCTATTGCACTGTCTTATTTTTTAGCTTTTAACTATCAGGAAGAGCCTATTCTTAGCAAATAATATTTCAATGCTTTTCTCAGGATGGTTCATATGTCAGGAACTTATCAACCAATGTGATTTATGATAGCAAAGGTGGGGAGAAAATAGCCACGATAAACATTGCCCTTCCTTTGAAGCAGTATAATTCATTAAAGAATAGTGTTTTAGGTGTCTTGGCTACCTTCTTGGAGTTACTTCTATATTTATTGGTGTTTATAGTCTGCGAAACTTAGTGTATTCAGGAACCTGGCTACCTGCAGTAGGCTTTTTAGCCTTGTGTACACACCAGCGTGGGGCTCTGCTGTTGGTTACTGAAATAGCATTTTCTAGAACTGACAGCAGCATCAGCAGTTCGTTTCTGGCCGTACCCTCTCTTTCTCTTCAACAAGCAAGTCTGCATTTTGCAGAAATGCCTAAATTAACCCAGGTACAGCAGCTGCACTAAGTAACTGCAGTGTGTCACAGAAACATAACCTGGCTCTCTGCAGGTCCTCAGTCATCTTTAGGGCACAGTTTATGATGGCCTCATGTAAATAAGCCTAAAAACATTACTGTTAGTCTAGGCTAACATAAGAGACAAATGTACCATGGTATCCATCACCTGCTAACTTTTTCTTTTTCTTTTTTTTTTTTTTTAATTAAATTCACCCAGCAATATCACACAAGTAACATCTTAAAGTTTTCTAACTGAATTCAAAAGCACCAAATGAAATCTAAAGTTGTCACTTGAATTGATGGGAATTATATTTTGATCCCTTTTACACACATGCATATATATATACAACTATGTATGCATGTGTATGTATGTATCTGTGTGTTTATATATATACGGAAAACAAGATATAGGTTTATTTCTGACATGCCTCTAATCCTGAATTCTTGAATGCATTGGTTTTTGTTTATTTGTTTGCTTTTTAATATGGACAAAATAATTCCTGATAAAGAGCTTTGCAAATGCTTATTTCTCTGAAAAGGCAGTGAAGATAGTGCAAAGCAGAGCTCTGACCATAGGATTGTACCTAAATCCGAGGATTTGGGCTTGATACCTTCAGCCTAGCGTGACACAAGAATTCCCTGTGTGTATCTGTGCCACCCATCTGTGCTTTAGGATTTCTGCCTTTAATACAGGCCTGCGTTCTTACAGTTGGGTCTCAGAATTTAAATCAGCTGGGAAATGGGGGAAAATATTAAAGGAGAAGTTAAAAAATACTGCAACAGCAGTAATACTTCTAAAAAAACACTTGATGAGTTCTATTTTCTGCAATGCATTAAAAATGTCTAGTGCACTAAACTTGGTGGGTTGGTTGTTTGGGTTTTTTTTTTTTTAATTATCTTCAAATAAAATCGGTGGTTTTAGGGCATTAAAAAAAAATAAATGAAAAAGCTTCATCATCCTCAGCTGGGCAGTGCCTGGGTGGCTGAGCGCCAGAGAGACAGCAGTGGCTTTGCTTTCCAGGCTGCACCTTTTGTTCCCCAGACCAGCAGGGAATGGCAGCAATGCGGAAGCAGCAGTTTAGCTCCTGGGCACAAAGGGATCCTTAGTGCCAATTAAAAAGCAGGCTTAATGAGTACCAAAAGCAGCCCCCAAGCCAGGCCTCCTTAGCTAAAAAAAGATGGGAAAGCAACATGTTGTAGGAAACGATGGAATTTTGAAAATCCCATAAGAAACAGGGGAACACCCTTTGCCTTCCCTCCTGCATCCTCAGCTCTCACTCTGCTAAAGCTGTACAAAAAGATGTATAGAACTACAGAGGAGTAACTGGTGTAACTGCCCCATTCGGAAAGTGGCTTTTAGCTGGCTGGGGGATTGTTTGTGGTCAGTGTGTTATTTCTAACTAAAATGGCACTTCATAAAAATAACAAATTGTTGGCAACCATTGCTCTTTGAATTCTATTTCTAGTTCTAGTCTCTATTTCTGTTCTTCTCGGTTGCTTTTCTCCTAACAAATCAAACTTCAGGATTGCAGCAGGAAATTTAGATTTAACCTCAAGAGTCAATGTTTTGTCTCATGTCTGCTCTAATGTGATACAGATGTTGGAACTGCTGTACGTAACTCAAGATTTTATTGAACTAGCCCTCCCTGCCTAATAGAAAACATAGCTAACTGGAGTGCACATTAAACACAGCTCATTCTGAAGGCACTAAGCTTGCGAATTTTAGAAATATATTTACAGAATACTTGGGCTATTACTTCAATTGCACATCCTTCAGCTGTTTGATATAGAGTTTCTGCTATGGTAAAGAAACAGAGCCCTTTATATTATTTCTTTTAGAAAGAAAAACCAAGGACTAAGCATGTAAAAATGCAATACCTGAAATTATTTACAGGTTGGGTATTCTTTTTTTTTTCCCACTTCTTTGTTTCCTCCTCTTTAAAAGATAATCAGAAAGACTGGAGCAACAGATTTTCCATTGCATCCCTTTTTACCTCTGTTTTCCAACAATCCTGGTCTCCACTATTCCTGCTTTTTTAGCTTTCCTTCTCTTGAGTCGCCACTCTGGCCAGCGTGTGCTAAACACTTGGGTATGTCTTTGATGAGGATTGAACCGTAAACACTGAAATTTCTTGAGAATCTGCTATGCCACATTAGTCCCAGCACAAAGTCATCTGAAATCAGTTCTTTCCTCTGTTCATTCTTATTTTTCCTTATTTCTAATAATGAGATTAAAGTTTGCTGCTTTTCTGTACAAACAGTAAGAAACTGTGTTTCTTAAATGAGATTTTTTTAAGGTAAATTTGGAAGGTGCTTTTCTTCCCATAACAAAACAGGAATTATGTATTAATTTAGTGCATCAAAACTAATCCTCATGCATTATAATGTAAAAGCTGGGCGGAAATATGCTATGCAAAGAAATCTCCAAGCAGCAAACAGACCAGGGAAAAGCCCTTGATACACAGAAAGCGGGGAAAAAACCCCAAACCAACCCCAAAGATCTCTGCAGGAAAACACAGAAAATGGGTGTCACGTTAAAAAAGGATTAAATATATTTTCACCAGTTAGGCTGACATACGGTTGCTTTTTTTGTTTAAAACTTGAACTTCCACTACTTGCTGGAGGTCTTCTTTGGTCCTTGGGTGGGCCAATGTATTTGGGATATGTATTTGGGTACAACTGGGTCCTCAGGCAGCTCTAGGGCTTTTGGCCGCTGTGTTGGCAGTGCCAGCAGTAATGCAGACAGACACAGCGCTGGCAAAGGCGAATTCTTTGTCCTTTGTGGGTTAAAGCTGAGCTCCAGAAAGGTCACAGCTGTATTAAAGAAAAAATAAAATGACGGTCATTGTATGAAAATGAATTCATTTCATCCGTTGTATCAGCAAAATTAACTGGACCTCAGTATATTGAACTACAAACCTATTAGTTCCCCAGTAATGTGGGCAGCACTGTTTGAGGTTAATTCTCTTTATATATTCCATTGCAAAGCTTTTGGTGTCAGACTTGGTTTTTTTTTTCTACATGAACAGAGATCAGCTCATGCAAAACGGGGCCGTCACCTTTCTTGGGTCCAGCAAAGCCAATAAATATGTGTGATAAATATGATTGATAAATAACTGATCCTACCTACTAACTCTTTAAAAATCTTTCTGGCCTTCTCACTCATTATACAAGAAAGTCTGTATCAGCAACTATTTCTAGCAGCTACCTTTTGGGAAAATATGGAAGGTTTTATTATTGCCTAAAGCCTCCAAACTCAGTTCGTATCCTGTAATGGGTACAGGAATACCGAGTCATGTTTAAAATAGCACACTGGCTCTGTTATATGAGAAAACTCTGAGGTCATCGGTGTAGCAGGACTGTAATTCATTACATACGAATCTTTTTCTCTTCCAGGCTTCAGTTTATTTCTTTCATTTCCACAAACACTCTACAACATTCACAGGTAAGTTAATTAACATTAAATAAGTTCTATCCCTTCCCATTTAATTCTGTATATTTAACAGTTTCCTGACTTGAGAAATAAATGTAATGCTTGAAGTAGCCTAGCTTCTTTCAGCCAGATGCTGTCCTGATAATGTAAAAGGTTTTTCTGGTCAATTTTGAGAATCTGACTGGTTTCTTGTCCGTGTTTATAACTCCTCTCCTTTTCCTTTCACTTGCCATTCTCCAGTGTCCTGCACAGTAAATTGACGAAAGCTCTGTAGTTAGAAACACTGCATTTTATTTACAGTCAAATGTGATTTGTACCTTCTACCTGTGATAGGTAAAATTCTGTAGCTGATCATCCTGCACTCCATGAAGTACTTTATTGTCCTCCAGATCCTTCTGTAAGACTCTCCTCTGTATGAAGTCTGCAGATAATTGCCGTCAGATACAGACCAGGCAGGTGGCAAGCTGTGATTACATCTAAGAGTTGGCTTGCTGCACCTAGGAATTTTATACGTGGTTAGTTTGTACTCCGATGGCCTATTTTTATTAATGCTGCCTGCCTTCCTCTAGTATTTGCTAGCTCATTTCACTCCTCTGTCACATCAGGTCTCTCAGATCCTAACTGTCCTGAAGGAGGGACTGTCACTCCTGTCTTCAGGAATTAGTGGAAATTAGTATTAACATCTAAATTTTGGAGAGACTAGAAGACAGTAACGCATCACTCCTACACAGCCCTTTTCATGTTGCAATACTCTATAGTTCATGAAAGCGGGAACGGCCCTGAGTTTGGGGCAGGAAGAGTGCAGAGTCAGGAGGTGTGGGGCAGGAAAGGCTGAGGAATCATAGAATTATTTTGGTTGGCAAAGAGCTTTAAGCTCATGAAGTCCAACTGTAAACCAAACACTACCAAGTCCACCATTAAACCATGTCCCTCAGCACCATATCTACATGCCTGGTAAATACCTCCAGGGATGGTGACTCCACCACTTCCCTGGGCAGCCTGTTCCAATGCTTCACAACCCTTTTGGTGAAGAAATTTTTCCTAATATCCATCCCTAGTATCCAATCTAAACCTCCCTGGCGCAGCTTGAAGCTGTTTCCTCTCATCCTACCACTTATTGCAAAGACACAAACATCTCCTCATTACAATTCATGTACTCTGGAAAAGCAGACCTGCAGAAAAGCTGGGCTTTGGGGCAGGGTGCGGGGAGCAGCTGCAGGAGGGGGCTGAAGACCAGTGGTGCAAGGGACTCCAGTTCGGGGAAGAGTGGGAGGAGGAGGACAGCACCTTGGGCATGTCAGTTCCATGTCAGGAGCATCATTTGCACCAATGAACATTTAGGTTTTTGCTTTCTTTTCTCTTATCTCAGGACTTTGTTTAGTGTTTTCCATTTCAAGTCATCATTTGACATAGTTTTTCTTGAGCCTTCTGGTGGGTTTATTGTTCCTCTGAAGAGAAGAGCACGGTAATTCTAAACATCTAGTCAGGGTTGCTTGAAGGATGCACACACAAGCTGTTTGGTGATGAGGAATTTGAGTTTTCCAATCATCTCCTCTCTTTCTTCATCCTCCTGCCTGTTCTCAGTTGGTATTTTACCAGAAGAATATTATTTTTTTTGGAATGAGAAAGATATTTATTGGATTTTTGTCTAGCTGTTCCTATAAATACAGATATTCAGAGATTTAAAACGGGACATTTCCCAGTCCACTTCAAACACAGAGTTGCTCTTCTGAACTATTGGTATGAAGAAAGGGTTTAATGATAGTGAACTTTAGTAAATTAAACCTCCTTCTCCTTTTATAACTTCTCAGTGAGTTTTGCTTGAGTGAGAAAGATGCAAAAGCTCTTGATGACCTTACAGTTACTTTTTTCCTAGCTGATAGAAAATCCAGTCTTTTACTACCTTTGATAGTACTACTTTTAAAAGACAGCTTAAAATATCCAAGAAAACACAATGCGTCATTAATTTTCCTGTGATCTAATTAGCAAAAAAAAATAATCCTCCCTAACAGGGAGGCCATGGTGCAGGATTGTCTAGAAACATCACCTCTAGACCTAAACAACAGCAGTCCCTTCAGCCATGTGCTTGACTGCGTTGCCACTGAAAACGTGGGCTGTATTGGCTGAAGTAATTTCATGCCTCATGTCAGAAGTTACATCCTCTAAAAATATATATATTTTTTTTGAATTCAGCGCAAGCCTGCATGCTGTGCATTTGGATGACAACTGCAACAACAGAGCTATGGCAGCTCACTTTGTGTGTGGTGATGAACTGGTGAAGCTGATCAGAAACTATGTGAATAAAACGCTATCATTTTATCCTGGAAATAAATGTTACTTGGATATTCTACAATTTATCGTTAAATGTCTGGGTAGCTAGCACATTTGCACAGGTAGTTGTGTTGCAAGATGAATTCTTGGGCTGTGTTTAGGCTAGAGTTTGAAGTTACTGCATGGAAATAGAATGGATAAATTTTCTTAATCCATAAAATGATTGTATTTATTTACAGAGCACATTTAAAGAAAACATTGAAGAATGATTCTTTGTATGAAGGACTCCTACCTCTTGTGTCACCTCTGTTGCTGTTCATTCTTCTTACAGTCTGGGTGGTTTTATCTCCAAGCAACATATTAGCAAAGCAACCAAGACTGTTTTTATGGATGGTCGGGGTTGCTTTCTCAAACGTTACTGTAAGTATGTTTGTGGTGGTGGTATTATTTAGAGATTGCTTTCTAATATTATGTGAATAAGTGGAAGGAAACAGAAACTGTAGTTAAAACTCGGCAGAATCACACCACTCTTCTACCTCTGTGTTACCCTCTCTTGGACAAAAATACATCACAGGAGTTGTCTGGACACTTAACAGTACCTCAGTACCTACTCTACCACAGCATAAAGTTTTTATGAGGGTTCTTTATTTTCTGGAGAGTTTATGAAGAGCCCTGGGGAGGCCTTACTTCTAGAAATAACACAGAAATTCCCCAACACATAGGCAGGACTGGGGACTTTTCTGAAGTGAAAGAAAGCTCAATACAAGCATTGATTTACCACCAAGAGTAGGGGGGGATGCAGCCTTCACCTGCTGTTGTGCCCATCAGTGTGGTTCGTGTGTTCCTGTATCCTACAGCTTAGCTGATTCCACATTTTTCCATCCCTATTCAGAATAAGCATTTTTCAGGGAAAGACACAAAGGTGAGCAGAGGCCTTGCGATGCCTCTCTGCCCACAGGTTAGTTTCTCCTCTACCACATCACTGGGACAAATTTCCCCCTTTCAATGCCTGTGGGGCAACATAAACCTCGGTGAGGTAATAACAAGGGCAGCCAGACTGTACTGCTGAGCACTGTGGTTAAGCCAGGGCTTTCTTCTCTGGAAGAGGCCCTTTGCCTCTCTGTTTGCCAGGAGAGAGTCAAGAGAGCTGCAGCCAAGTAAAGAGGTCTTGTTCCAGGTAATGCTAAAATACCCTAAAGGGTAGCGACCAGTGTCATTTTAGGAAGACAGTCTCCAACGCCATCTAAAATTGTGTCATTGAGCAATGCTACATCCAACTGGAAAAGTGAAAGTCTTGAAGAGCCTTCCATTATGAGAGAGAGTTGGAAAATGCAGGATTTTGAAAGAGAAAGCGTAACCCCACTAGTAATTTCGATTTGGGAATGGAAGAGAAATCATAATTGTGATACTTGTTAGATGTATCCTATAAATGTAAATTTCTGAGGGACACAAATCAAACAGTTTCATTGTAAGGACTTAATCTCACAAAAGTTGGGTTGTTGTCAGATGTATAATTTTTATCGTATGCATTTTTCATTATCTAATCTACCCTTTTTTTTCTTAAGAGAACAGTGTAGATTCCTAAATGAGAAATACAATTATTTCATACCAGTGGGGAAAGCGCTTTCAGAGCCTGGCAGACGGCAGGTTCTGCGCATACATCTAAACCGACTGAGAGCAGTAGTGGGAGGATGCTTGCAGAATGAAAAATAGTATGGCAAACCAGAAGTTTCTTTCTAGACTGCGGTTTATTGGACATTGAGTGCAATGCATGTTCTTCTGGCCTGCTTTGTTCTTTTACCAAAACATCTACTGCAGTGTTAGAGGCTCGCATGAATTAAAAATGTATGCGTATTACTTGAAATTTTTAACATTTTAAAAGCCAGCATTAAAAATTTACGGGTGTTAGTTGGAATTTATAACACCTTAAAAGTGAAAAACAAGCCTGTATTTCCCTTCACCTCCTCTGGTCCCTTGTACACACACATTTCCTCCAGCAACAGAGTAAGACTTGTCACAGAAATGCTTTTCTTCTCTGTGATAGTCTGACACGCTGGGTTTCCATTATCAGTTCTGTAAACCACAAACTACAGCCCACGTCTCTCTGCCTGCCAGTATCTTGAACTTCTCATACCTTTGACAACACATTTAGCTGCCCAGAAGATCCCTTGGACTAGCTGCCTGGTCTCAGACCTGGCCTCGTAGACTTACAATGCCAGGACAAGTAGGGAAGGCGATGAACTCCTGGGAGCGGGCAGAAAGACAGGCCATTTCCAGCATTTTTGTCTAAACTAAGGAAAAAAAGGCCTCCGAGGCCTTAAAAAAGAAAGCTGCTTTTGAGAGGAGGACTTCTTTCCCTAGTCTCCGTGGCCAGCAGTGGGACTGCCAATGTCTTGGCCACCCATCTTGCTGAGGAGCTCAGACCTTGCTTTACTATTTGCTCGTAGGGCAGCTCTCAGAAATATCCAGATCTAAGCAAATCACCACAGAGCAGAACCATCACAGCTCCCACTTAGGAAGCCCTGGAGGGCCCTCAGAGGCATGGTTTTGAGTGGAAGGTTGAGGTCTGGCAGAGGGGACCTTCAGCCATCCCCTTCAGTGGCATCACAGTGTCCGAGGTGGTGGCCAGCTGATGAGCAGGGGCAGCTCAGCCTCAGCTGATGCTTCATGAGGAGCCTCCCAGGGGAGATGGTAAGAGAGGAGACACTAAGGACCTGCCCTGGGCTAAAACCCAGAGGTTTAAATTCAGGAGCGTCAGAGTAGCATTGCAAGGTGTAGGCAAGGGGGATAGAAAAGCATAGGACATAATCCCTTTACTCCTCTCCTCTCCAGACTCCAGCGCTTTCATCTCTTCATGCTGTTTTTGCCTCATTTGTAGTGTGAGGTTGTTCAGCCTGGAGAAAAGGAGGCTGATGGGAGACCTTCTCACTCTCTACAACTCCTTGAAAGGACGGTGTAGAGAGGTGGGGGTCGGTCTCTTCTCCCACGGAACAGAAGATGGGACAAGAGGAAATAGCCTCAAGTTGCACCAGGGGAGGTTCAAATTGGATATTAGGAAAAATTTTTACACTGAAAGGGTTATTAAGCCTTGGAATGGGCTGCCCAGGGAGGTGGTTGAGGCACCATCCCTGGAGGTGTTCAGAAGACGGGTTGACATACATAGAGATTAGTGACACCGTTCAGTGATGGGTTTTTTAATCAGAGTTAGGTTGATGGTTGGACTAGATGATCTTAAAGGTCCCTTCCAACCTAGACAATTCTATGATTCTATGAGTCAGTACTTCAGGACGAGGGGGAACAAGGGATGGAGGGAGGAGGGCAGAGCATGGTCTGTTGTGCAGTGCTGTGATGCACCGAAGGTGATTGCTCCAAATATTAATAAGCAATCTCTATGAAAAATCGAGTACCATACTTAACGTGGTGCAATAACAGTTTAAAACAATGTGAAAGCCAACCTCTGGACAGGTGCAATTATTCAGCCAGAAAAATTATAGCATATAGATTGCTTTAGCCACTTCTGATACCCTCTGGAATGATTCCCAAAGGACTCATAAAACTAGTGTTATTCAAAAAAATTCACAATCAATTCTGATAATGCGTTGTAAGCAAAAATATTTACATTTGGTACAAATGCTTACTTCTTGCCTTATTGAAAGTTAATGATTTTTTCATGGTTTATTTTTGCATTCTTCAGCTTCCACAGCACAGACAGTAAAGCAAGCCAGTATTTTTTCCCTACTGTCAGACCCCTACTGCTGCTGTCGGGATTTCAGGCACTGCACAGTGAATGAGTTTTTCATTCTTCTACTGCTTTCAGGATACATAAAATCTATTTTTAACCACATTTAAATTTTGATAGAAACTTAAATTGAAAAAATAGTTTAGCCGTGCTTTTTTAAAAAAGAGAATAGTGTATGAGAGACACATTTCTTAAGGAGTGTAAAACATTTAGGTGTGTTTAACGGGTTTTAAAAATCTGAGCTGAACTCATCATGTTTCAAGAACTCAGTAAAATTAAGCTAATTGCTTTCAGTTAAACAATGCACCATATATTCATTTTTTTCTGCCATTCTGAGTGGGATCCCTTTCCCTGGGCCCCCAGCCACATCTCCAGGGAGTCCACTGCCATAATCGAGCCAAGAAAATGGGTTTTTAGTACATGAAGGAGTGTTAGAAAAGAAAAACAGGATTTAAAAGTGGTGTACAGTACTCTCCCTCCCTTCTATACAACGAACCAGAATATATTTCTGCCACGCCATGTGATTAAAATACCAGTACGCTCTCCCAGTGATTAAGTGGTGGCGCATTTGATTTGGGGTCACAACTTTACGAGCCCGTGTGAAATCATGAGGTGTCAACCAAACTCCCTTTTCACGAAGATGTATTTCGGCTCATAAAGCCGAGCATGTCAAAGCACCGTCTCTGGAAAAGAAGTGTGTAATTTAAATTACTTGTAATAAAGTCCTTGAAGATTCACAGACAGTAAGGCAGAAAGATGTATCTATAGCAGCTTCCTCACCAGAAACAAGCCTCATTTTGAACGTCAGCCTCGTTTTCCCCTCATCAAAAGCAACCTGCAAAGAAAAATGGACACACTTTTGCCTAGACCCCCGGGCTGACCCAGCGCTTCTCACCCACAGTGCAAGGTGATCATCTGCCAGATGAGCAGCACCCGGCCGGAGCTCTTCCACTGGTTCCTCTTCCCGCTGGCGCTGGTGGTCTACGCGGCCATCTCCGGGCTGCTGGGCTGGACGGAAGAAGCAGTGCTCACCGTCCTCACCGCCCTGGTGACGGCCGCACACGTGCACTTTGGGGTCTGCGTGGTGAGTGGGACCTTCAGAAGCAGCCACGGGAGGGGAGAGAGCTGCACTGGGGCAGGGAGGAGGATGGGGTCCGGGAAGGGTTTCCACGCCATCTAGTTGGGGCAGTGGCTGGAAGTCTGAATGTTCAGTTACGGCTTTTTTTTTTTCTGTATATTGTTTTATTTAGTCCAAATTTAAACAAAAAAGAAGTTTACTGCAGGCAGTGCCTTTTTGCACATGGAGCAACTTCAGTGACTTGAATTATACCAATGTAGTCAACCGTTGCCAGCTTTAAACCCATCACAATCAGATGTTTTTACGTAGCAGTCAATCCATGTGGCATGAATTCTCCCACTGCTTTTTCTTTTCTTCTTACTGGACTGAAAAAATAGGAAGGTAAAATGAATAGAATTCATAAAATAAGGTTAACTTTGCTTTGAATCTGCAAGCAAAATAACTGTCCAGTTCCTAATCTTGTCTTGGCCCTCTATTAGCATCTCTCAAGCTAGAGACATGAATGGTTTCCCAGTTCATTCAATCTTACCGGTGCATTTTTGTGTCTGCTAGATATCAGTTTTGTCAGTTATTGTGATCTGAATCACTGCTTAAATTCATTTTTCCTCAGTTAATGCCCTCTTTTCTCAAGAGCATTGTCAAGTAATCCTTAGGGAAGTGTTGTAATGGGGATTTGCTTTCAGGTAAAACATGTTGCGTGGCAAAGATCTCATTTCCCAGGGAGTTGGCCAGCATTCTTTTGTTTAAGATACACCCTCGGGACGTAAAGATGTTTCTTCCTGCCTTTGAAAGAAAGAGGCTTTTTGCCAGCAGACATTGGCGTTGTAGTAGATTTTACCCCAGCACCAATATGGGCCAGTCAGCGGAGGTCAGAACGGAAATCCCTGGTCCAAATTCGCTATTGACCGAGGGGGCCCAGCTCCATCAGAGTTCATGTCACCTCTGAGTCCGGTCCATAGTGACTTAACTTCCCATCAGTGTGCTGCAACACCACAGCTCTCTTCCTTGAATACTCATAGCTGCCCGTGAACTTGTAGGTCCTCAAGTACAGGAGGACTGTAGTTGGGTCCTCCTGCCTCTGACCAGGAGAAGAGAGACGGTGAATTGTGAAGCACGCACTTACAAAACTGGTCACTAATCTCTGTGATTTCTCTTTAGGGGAGACAGCTGAGTGAGCACTTGAACATTTACATCTTTTCCCTGAAGAAACGTGTCCAGGAGTGAACAACTGCCCTATGATCAGACTGTAACACTTGATGTGGAGATTTGCAACTCTTCTGGTGTGATAAATAGTTGGAATTAATCTGTTAAAATAACCAAAGAATAGCATAGTCCAGATATCCGAACCACTGCGACAATGAGCTATGCAGCAAGATGCTTCATCTCAGAGGAAGATTCCTGTCCAGCAGAGAAGTGTTTACCAAGTTGTTCTGCTGCGAATATTTATTCTCTTCATTAATGCCATGTTTCTACCCTCTCTGAAGCTTTTGTCTTCCTCTTCCTCGCCACTGTGTCCAAAGTCCTGGATAAATCCATGCCAGGTTACATGAAATCCTTGATGATTTATAACCAGGACTGGTCTTGCCCAGCCTAGTCACCGGTGGGACCCCAGCAATGCAAACCCTCCCTGTGTATCCCCCCTTCTCAGACAGCTGTGCCTGCTTCATTTTCCATATTTATTTTCTCACAACTCATTTCTTCCAGACAACCTCCTGAAGGGCTTACGCACATTGAGTCTTTTCCTCACCTCAAATGAACGTGTGAAGAGACGAGACTGAGCTCAGAAAGCTATGGGCACAGCAAAGTTTTTTTGAAATCTGTGATTTTTTTTGTCCCCCCAGCATTAAGATCAGTCTCAGCTGACCTGCATCTGTCGGAAATGCAGGCTCCATACAGCAGCCTTTACACTTATTTTCTAGGCAGTAACAAGCGCATTGTTGATATTTCAGTAGCAACAAGCAACACACCCTACAAAGGTAACCAGCTGAGAATAAATTTGGCCAACAAACCCTTGAAGACTCTTGTATTTCACTGCAAAACCGGTCAAACCTCATCTATGAGCACAAAATGCTAAGCAAATGATTATTTTCCTGCGTGCTTGAAACAAATTCCTGTGGTTTTAGACAATGACCAAAAAAAGAAAAAGAACTGAGACAAGAAAAGCTTTTTTTAGACATTACACGTTTGCATGCAGATGTCAACTGCTCACTTCATCTATAATATATGTAGGTTTTCTGCGTGCCCTGGAGGAAAGAGTAAGAATTTGAGTTTCATCTCCTTTCATGCGCTGCCCTAGCCAGCGGGGCTCTGTGGCCTTGAAGCGCTAATGAAACAGTCTGTCCACTTTCCCCAAGGTGAGCTTTATATTGCAGTTCTTGCACAGAGGGGTGCGTTTGACTGACTGGCATGTTTATTAACTAGGTAACTATCTCACTTGCCAGAAGGAGGGCAGAAGCGTAGTTGTTGAGCTGCTGAGCCTTAAGTTCACCTTTTTCAGTTCTTGGACCATTTCTCTGGCTGTATCACTGGTCTGGTCATTTTTTTTTCCCTTACATCAGCAGCTCCTGTTAATATTTTCAGCTGAGCATCAACTAGTTGTATCATTGTCAACGGCTTCCATTTCAGTCTGTATGGGCTGGTACAGTAGTAAGAGCAGTAGTTGACCCACCACGACATCAGCAGGGCAGATTTCCCCCAGCAGCCCTTACTGTAGGCACCAGAGGAGAAACCTGCACATCAGCTTCCCCTCTTCACAAAGCAGAAATACCACACCGACTTGGAAAGTATCTTACGGTTGGAAGGTGCGTGTGTTCCACTTACCAGACAAGCATGCCGAGGGTCCCACCTCCCAGATGATCATCACACTCCAGTCACAGTTCAAGCAGCTTAAGGCTCGAGTTAGGCAGAGGACACAGGTCAGCCTGGCCATGCTGGTTTGGAGATTTTGCTGAGAACCCTGCAGAGAAGGGAGTCTCCTGCGCTCTCCAGCATCGCTGTGGTCCAGCTGGAGCAGTGAGAGGAGTCTTCCAGGCTTCCTTCCCACCGGTGGGGTGGTCTTGCCCCTGCCCTGCATGATGCCTAGGGAGCGTGGGGTCTCCATGAAGGTGCTCCCTGACTGCCCAAGTTGCTCTTAGAGCAAGGCTGATGGCTGTTTATTTAATGAAGGATGCTAAGAAAAGGCAGTCCTGTGTTTGAAGGGGAACGCTGCGTTCAATGTAGGCATGGACCCAGCAATCTCACTGCTTGGTGAAGTTAAATATTACATCTGATCCCAGGTACACTGCCACAGAAGTCTCACCTATTTCAACAGTTTATAATTAACCCACCCATCCAAAGTATCTGGAGCAGGTCCCAATGAGAAAAGAATTAGAATAAAATGGATGAGATGTGGTTGTACGGGAAGAACTCCGGACAGGCTTCCCTTTTCCCTCTGTCTTGCAATTATTTATGATAGTTGGAAATAAGGGTCACAGAAGCAGCACAAGTTGATGCACTGTAATGGAGTACTTTGAAATATTTCATTAAATGAAATTATAAAACTTGAACTGCTATAATCTGCCTGCACTTGTATCTTTCTAAAGAGAAAAACAGCATCACTTTTAAGGGAGATTAAGCTCCGGCCAGTTTTTTTACCTGCTTTATGAAGACACAGCAAATAACTTTCTTTTTCCTTTTTAAAGCAACTTGTCCATGCAATCTCTATAAAGACAAGTATAAAAACAGATCGTGCATTGCACAGTGTATGTATTGAATTGTTAGCCATCTTAGATGGTGACTGATTCAACGAATGGGAATAAAAATGCTTTGTTCACAGGGTGGTATGATCACGGATTTATTTCACGCAGTCAGGCAGCGGTATGAAGACGACCTAACAGTCTAACAACATTTATTTTTTTTTTGTCACAACATTGTGGCAGAAAAGTTTTCAACGATCTGAACGGGAAAATACATTCCTACTTTTTTTTACGCAGTAGCCAAAACCACATGCCTTCCCCCCAGCCTTACAAAAAGCAACTAAACTAAGCACTGCTCTCCCAGGTTTGAGTGCCTTGGTTGGAAACGGGCTCCTCTGGTCCCTGCTTCATCCTCCACCCCTCTACCAGAAACCTCCTCTAAGTGGGGCTGGGCAGTGGGTCAGCCGCAGCCCGGGGCAAGGCCAGCCAGGCTCGTGCTCTCTTCTCCGTGGTGACACACAACCTGCCAGCTTCAAGCCATGGCAGAAAGAAGTCCTCGCCCACAGCTCAAAGCCCCGTAGATCTAGCAGCATCTACTGCAAAGATCAGAGCTGTGAGAATTACAATGAAGTTTCCCCCTTTTCCTCCAAAAAACCTAGTGTTTTAATCTAAAAGGTAGGTGGTTTTTTGGTGCTGTGCTGAAGATCCATCCCCAGATACTTGGCCATTGCAAGAAGAGGCCACCGGGAGCCCCAGTGCCTTTGCCATAGTACTCTCTTCCCCTCCTGGCTGCTGCGGGTTTTGCTCTTGCTGTATCAAAGCTGAGACACAACAAGAGATTTAGCACCCTGAAACCGGAAAGCGTTTACCATAAAGGAGGAGGATCTGTTGACGTGCACATACATAGATTTTTCTCTCCGATTTGTAGAAGGTGATACCGTTGCTGAGCTCTTTGGGAAACGGATACTAACAATATTCACACACAGAAAGTGAACTTCTTTTTTTTTTTTTAAAGCAGCTGCCTTTTTCTTCCTGCTCCCATACGGATTCACTAATGAAACAAAAAATATGTATTTAAACCAGAAAAATATTATTTTAGGATGTTTTGAATAGTCTCTAGAGCTAGGCAGATTTTAACATATATTTTTTTATTAAATATGTAAAAAGATAAACGCAAGTCAAGTTATTCACATATTCAGACAAAAATCTACTCTACCATGCGACAATTTGTGGATAATGTAAAATGACTGATACATCTGAATAAGACTTTTTTTGTATCTATTATGCCATTACTTATCTATTTATAATTAACAATACATATGTTTACATTCCTTTCAGTTTACATTTAATATATAACCAAAGCTTTATGGTGTGCTATTTAGTAAAGGTAATTACAAATGCATATTAAAACCATAACGGAAGAATGGGTTACTCACGGTGGGGGGGGAGGGGTGGAGGGAAGGACAACTCTTTTCCCTTTCAGAGCCTGGCTCTCCCCCCGGCACAGCCACGTTTCTAGCGCCCAAGAGGTACTTCCCTGCCCCGGCTCCCTACGTCCCCCACTTCCCCCTTGACACAGGCAGCGACAGGGCTGTGGTCCTCAGACCAGAAATAGGAGAGAAGGAATTTTTTTCAGGAAATGATGAGGTTCAGCTTTTTTAAATTTTTTTTTTTTCTTTTTAAATGTGCTTCGAAGAGAGAAAAGGAGAGAGGCGCAACAGCCTGGCTGTGAACCCTCTGGGGAGCTCCACAGCCCAACCAATTTGCACACCTGTAGAAAAACATTTGCTCCTGAAGGGCCCTCCATGCGTCTGCTGGAGCATCAGCAGAAAGGCGAACCGCAGTAAGCAGAGACTGGTGCTGATGAAGTTCAGTTTATCGCCTGGATCCCATAGCTCCTTGCCCCATCAGAAATCCTATGCAGGTTAAAGGACATTCTGGAGACTGGAAAAAATTAGTAACTGCTCTTCGGTTCAACAGTATTATGAAGAACTACCGTTTATTACAATGACAATTGTAATAAGTACATATGTTCTAATAAACACAAATACAACAAAAATGACAATTCCTCCATTTGTGGTGATTCTTGGAAATACTCATTTTGGAATATACACATTTTTATAAACCAGACCTTATTTGTAACCAATCGAAACGGGACAGGAAAGCGCTGGCCCGCAGGCTGCAGTGCTTTCACTCCATCACCAGGTTGGACTTGAGGTCAACGCTGGAGTGAGGGCTGGGAAACCTTCACAGCCCACAGGGTCCACAAACTCTTCTGCCGAGCAGGGGGAGCGATCAAGGAACTGGAAATACCTGTTCTAGTGCTTAAGAGTATTTTTATATATTGCCTGTGGTGCAACATGACAGCAGGGATCTCGCATTTAACTAAGAGCCACTTAGCTGCAAAAGATTGATTAGGAACAGAAAACTGCGCACGCCTGTGTGTGTGTGCCAGCTGGGAACTCATGCTTTAGGAGCACACGAAGGTCTATGATGATTTAGCTGTTCAATAGGCTTTGGAGTTTTTCAGTGACTGCTGACTGGGATGGGACTTCCAGGTACCTGCTACATCAGCATTACAATCCAGAATTAAGAAAATCAAGAGAGAGACCAGGAATACCAAGCATTAAATCTTCAGAGAGACTACGATGCGCAGTTTTATGAGAAAAACAAGGAATGCTTTATACACTTCAAGATACCTCTGTTTATAAAATACCGTCACTTAGAACAGGGCGATGGGACGGCCCTGGAAGGGAACACTCTCACTGCAGACATCTCCGGGGCAGACACGGTTCTGCACTGTGCCGGCCTCACCAGAGGAAGGTCAGCCAAGCGCAGAACCGGCTCTGTGCCCCTCGGTCACCTGGTCCCCCTCTGATGTGTGCTCTACCTCCAGAAGGACTCCTCATTATCTCTCCATGCTTCGGAAGCAGCCTCACCACCCGTGAGGTGTCCGCTACCCACTTAAAGGGAGCTCGGGGGGGTTCGGGGCTACTGCTGTCGCTGTTTTTATTCCATGCCTTATACTAGTGAGGAAATTTTCTGTCTTCCATACCTGTGTGGCTAGGGCAGCAGAGGGGGGAAGGATAGCAAAAGAAATGGCTGGCCTACTTTGTCCTCTTCTGAGGGGTGGGAAGCCAAGTATGACAGCAGAGATCATGTCCTGCAGCTACGCTGGTGTCAGGGAGATTTCTCTCCTCCATCAGCACTGAGCTCTGCGGAGGCAGAGCTACAGCTGGAGGCTGGGACTGGATTCCTCAGGAAGGAAGAAAAGCTGGGAAATGTCTATTGACTAGTCAGGAAACTGGGAGGGTTTTAAAAAAAAAAAAAGAAAAACCTTAAGTGGATGTCTGTTCCTCCCAAAAATAAGCCAAAAAACATATCATGCAGCTTTCTAACAAGCTTTCTAACACAGGGGATTAGATCTCCTAGTGAAACAGATGCTCTGCCTTCCATTTTGTGAAGGCAGGAAAGGAATAAACATGAGCAACACGAGCATTTTCCTCCACAACACACCTCATCGTCATGGCTTGAGGATGACTTCCACCGTATCCCTTTATTCCAATTGTTTGTCCGAATTTACGCCCCAATGCAGATGTACTAGAAAACGCGAAAGCACCACAAAGTGAGAGACACAGCTAGTGGTACGGTACTTCTTGCCACACAAAATGCCAATATAAATATGTTAGAACAAGTTACAAGTGTATCATACTTAAGACTAAAAAGAAAGAAAAAAAAATAAATATATATATTTTTTTTTTTAAAGAGCAGAACAAATCTCAAGCAGCCAAGTGGTGAAGTTGCAGTGATGTACAGTAGGAGACGTAGCCCTACAACCTCTTGGGAAGATACACTGAAAGAAGACGTCTGCAAACGCATCTTGGCAAAGTATGGGTACAGAATGCGGCGGTTGGCTGGCACTCACTATGGTACATAAATGTTAATGGCAGACTGGGAGTGAACTGATTTCAAGTTTGAGGCCACACATGTTCCATTCTCCAGAAGAAAGTTCTCACACAAAACGAAAATTGTCAGAGACGCTGGGTGAGTCAGTACTCCTCCTGCTGCTGGGGCTGTTCGTGGACCTGCTCTTCACCTTCATGCTCTTCTGTGTGGCTCTCCTGCAGGGAGAAAGAGACCCCAGAACGTTCTTCAGCAGAAATCATTCCTCATGTAACTCTGCCACCCCACGGGGCTCACCACAGCCTACAGTTTAACTTCTAATTTTCATGCATGTGAGTAATTTTGTACTGTTACTTGAGAAAAGCAGCATCTTACAATAAAATATATTTACTTTGCATTTAATCAAAGCATATGCAGTACTGATACCTCCCCAGAAGAAGTGTCAGTTTTTAACATGACTGAGTGTTAACTGTTCCTGTAAATGAACATTTTGACTAGCGAGACAGCGAGATGCTCAACAATTAGATGCTGTATCACAGCATCCTGATGTCCTCCCATTTTCGGTTTGTCCAAGGATTTCTGGACCTGTCTGCTATGGTTTTCACACAATCTTCACTCTGGGTTTATATCGCTAAACGGACGTGACGCTTTTGCTATCACCTGCTTTAAAAATTAAACTCGGCCTCCTTTTTGAGGTCAGACACACTGCTTCCCCAAAATAACATACCCATGCTAGAACAAAGTTCAAAGATGATTTTTAGCAGCACCCACAAAATATAACTGAAGGCTTGCAAACACATTTTCTTTGGGAAAAAAAAATAAATTGAGCCCAGTATTCACTGATTTATAGAGCTACTGTTAAAAGCACTAATCACTAATAAACACTTCCCTTCTGCAGACAGTTATTATGCATAGCATTTTCCAGGTTTGTCTCTCTGAATATACATTGCCCTTGAGAGAAGAATCCGTGACCGAAAGGAAGGCTGGATCCTCACTGCAGGTGACACTAGATTTAAACAGTTTCCAGTTTAGAGACAACAGGCCTGCTATCTTGAGGTGGCCTGGATGCATCAGAGCTCAAAAGGGCTGGCTGACTCTTAGGGCATTACTTCTGCATCCCCATTAAGCACAGCTGCGTTTACAGCTCTTCTCTCAAGTGGCTCCCGTCGTTCCGGAGCACGGTTCCCTGGAAAGATCCCCCACATCTACTCTCTGCATTAGCAGAGCTCGGCTGGAGGCAGCGCCGGAGGAAAACACTTTTCCAAGACACAGAGCTGCCATTCAAAAGGCAGCATCACTGCTGGGGGAGCTCTGCAGCACCCACCCGGCTCCCAGCAACTTGCGTTAGAAGCGTGTGGCTTGAACAACAAACGTGAACAAATCGATACTGCTAATTTATCAAATTTGGGGCAAAAATTAATAGAAAAGGGAGGCCATAATTTGAATTTTGCTAGAATAGTTCAGAGTGGCTTACGCCATAAGAAAATTCCCTTCTGACAATAAAAGATTCATATTTCTAAAGGGTAAGGACAGGAGAATAAGGTTCCTAACATTTGCTGATAAAATGGAAATATCCAGCTCTTTACCACAGCCAAATTCCAATCGAAAGCAAGCTTTCTGTCACTCGGGTGCTATTTTCAGGTAGAAGCCACACACGTTCAGTCAGGACAACTGCAGTTTAACACCTTCCCTTGGGGCCGACGATGCCCATATTACATACAGTAGGCACATCACATCAAAACAGCTTTTTGCTTAGTACCTAAAAAATCGCAACTTCTGTGACGGGCTGCAAGGGTGCAAGACTTGCCAGGAACAGGATTTTCACAGATAGAAGCTGACAGCTGTGAGAACGTGACCCTGCCTTGCGGGGTGAGAAAACTGAAGCTTGTTTAGCTGCTGAGAGCCACGTTCCCTTAACCCCATCTATCCTGACCCTCCTTGCGTGTTGAGGTGACCTGCTCTGGAACGCACCTGTTCCATAGGCTCTATGTATGCAGAGTTTATGACACACACCTGTTAGAAAGCCCGCTCATGCAGGTTTTACAGGTCACATACATAGA
>VXAK01020998.1:0-14260 GCA_013399435.1 Arenaria interpres
GGACCTACAAAGATCATCTAGTCTGAAATGCCTGACCACTCCAGAGCCAACGAAAAGTTAAAGCATGTTATGGGGGGCATCGTCCAAATGCCTCTTAAACACTGACAGGCCTGGGGCATTGACCAGCCTCTGAAGGGAACCCATTCCAGTGTTTGACCACCCTCTCAGTAAAGAATTCGTTCCCAATGTCCCGTCTAAACCTCTTCTGACACAGCTTTGAGCCACTCCCATGTGTCCTGTCACTGGACACCAGCAAGAAGAGGCCAGCACCTCCCTCTCCAAAAGGGCAGCATAATGATTTTGAAGGTCATTCTCCTGCCTAATAAGCAGTGATGTCAGAAAAGCCAAGGGGTAATGATGTATTGCAAAAAAACTTTTTTTTTTTGCTGTGATTGTCCCTTGCAGTAGAAAAGAAGCACAGTTTATCTAAAATTACCAGGAAGCGTTTGTTACTGAGGATGACAGCACTGGTATGTGTTGAGGTCCATGCAGCAACATATTCTGGGGGCTGCTCAGCTAGAAAGCAGCTTTGCAGAAAAGGACCTGGGGGTCTTGGAGGACACCAGCTTGAGCATGAGCCAGCAATGTGCCCCTGTGGCAAACAAGGCAAATGGGACCCTGGGCTGCATTAGGAGGAGTGCTGCCAGCAGGTCGAGGGGGGTGATCCTTCCCCTCTGCTCAGCACTGGTGAGGCCACACCTAGAGTGCTGTGTCCAGGTTTGGACTTCCTGTTCAAGGGAGACATGGACATACATCATACAAAGATGATGAAGGAACTGGAGCATCTCTCCTGTGAGGAGAGGCTGAGACATCTTCATCTGTTCAAAGAAGAGAAGACTCAGGGGTGATCTCATCAATGTGTACAAATACCTGAAGGGAAGGTGCAAAGAAGACAGAGCCAGGCACTTTTCAGTGGTGCCCAGTGGCAGAACAAGAGACAATGGGCACAAAGTGAAACACAGGAGGTTCCCCCTGAACATCAGGACACACTTTTCCGCTGTGAGGGTGATCAAGCACTGGCTCAGATTGCCTGGGGAGGTTGTGGTGTCTCCCTGCTTGGAGATATTCAGAAGCTCTCCGGACGTGGTCCTGCACAACCAGCTTTAGGTGGCCCTGCTTGCAGGGGGAAGTTGTACAAGATGGTCCAGAGGTCCCTTCCAACTTCAGCCAGTCTGTGATTTTGTGGCTGAACTGATGTCATCTGGTTGACCCGCCATTTAGTCATGCTTTAGGATGTCATCATGTGTTACACAGTAACAGGATTTTGTAGTCAGGGGACAACTACAGTTCAGGTACTTCTCTGCAATTATATCTTCTTGGTATCATAATTGATACATAGGATATATAAAAGAACACTCAGTAGAAGTTCAAAATGTAAGAGAGTACAAGATACAGTTGATCAAATTTTACAATTCACAAGAATTTTCTGGTAATGATGGTAAAAGGACCTAACTGTGGGAATGAAGGCAATGATACATAATCTGGACTTCTTTAAATTAACACTGATCTAATGTGCAAGAGAATGCATGGTAGCCTGGTTTAGATAAAAAGAGAATTCTAGTAAAAAGTAGCTATTATTTGGCCAACCTTCTTCAGAATTAAAGCTGATCTTCAAAACCAGTCCATTCTCACACAGTAAACACATATCTCCTTTTGGAAATTGAACTGATCATTAACACATCTAATAACTAAAATACTGAGTAACCCCCAAAACAGTGCAAGAATTCCACTCTGAACTCTCTGGATTTCAATGATGGTCAAAATTAGGAAAGAATTTTCATTTAATGAAGGGACAATAGTAGGAAAATAAGATTATTTTATCCAATGAAATGCATTCCTCTTTTATAGCAAAAATCAGAAATGTATGCAATTTGAGACAATGTATAATTTTCTCCCCTAAAAGGGAGGAGGAGGTACTGTACCTTAGGTTAATTTGACTATGGCATCTGATGTTCTCCCACCCTGGAGCCCTTCAGTTTGTAAGAACACAAGATGCGATATCCGGCAGCAGGTGGTTGGTTCCTCAGGTTCTCTATCCTGTAACAGCAGGTATTGCTGAGCTGCAGAAACACAGACCAAAGCCCTTTCTGATGGGCTGATAGTCCACAACTCCCACTGGATAGCAATTCAGTTGTGAAACACAGAACTTATAAGGCTGTAGGCTGGAACTGATTTTTTTTAATGTCTGGATTATTTCTATTGGTATGTTGTTGAAACAAGAGGAAGGCCAGTCTTCTTCATCACCATGCCATAGGTGAGAATGAAATACAATGTGAATTCCTGACATGTAATGCAGGAAGTTCCCACACTTCACTGCTTTGAGCAGGAGGCTGGATGATTAAGTTGGAATTCCTGCCCCTGATCAGTGGATCCCCTGATCCATGGAAACAACCAGACTATCCCCCTCAGGCTGTTGTACTTTTTTGCCTCCATTTGCAATTCTTTAATTTCACATGGCAATGTTCAATGGCATTTTGAGGTAAGTTTTGGGAACCATGGCCACCGAAAATGAAAATTGTAAGGGCTTTGACCAACCAAAGGAGCAGGAGAGGGGAGCTCCACTTAGGCTTTGGATGTGTCGCAGACTAAGCACTCCTTTTGAAGATGGTGAAGTGAAGTTGGTTGGAGAAAACACCAATCTGTTCTTTCTGTCTAAAGGAGTTCCTTTGCCTTGATATAGCAATTACGGCAATCTGATTCAGACCCTTAAGGAGCCAGCTGCTCTCAGAAAGCAGGGAACGGTATCAATCAGCTGATAAAAGTCTCTTCTTCCTTTAACCATGCCTGCTACTGCTGCCTGAAGCCTCCTTTAGCAACTATCTGTGCTGAATTGTACTCCAAAGAACAGAGTAACTGGCAGCACAATTTGAAGTTAGGAACCTGGTTCAGCTGCAAATTAAAATACGCTACATCCTGCAGACCTTGCATTTTTCTGCGTCAGGAGCTTTCTATTGTTATCTCTCGTGCATTGGAGCTGTTGCACTGAACACATGTATAAGGCAGAGAATCACTTACCAGGACTTTACTTTACTTTTCAGCAACACCAGCGTACTACTAAAAATCTGCACTGGGGCAGTACACAATGTCTACAGCGCGTATTTAAGCATACAGATCTGAGTACAACCATGTGGGTTACACCTCAGACCGTAGCAGCCTGTCAAGGCTTGTGACATACATCCACACGATGTGGCTTAGGTACTAGAGATTCTGCATCAGAATCCCCACCTCCAGCTATGCCTCCAACTGTGGCAGACGCTCCATCTTCAGTCTACCCAGCGTTTCCAGCTACATGTGCTAGAAAGTACTATAAGAGGGCTTTTCTCATAACTGAATGAATTGATAAATGAATTGCTACTGTTTTAACTTATTTTTGTCCTGACAGAAGGCAGAGGGAAATATGAACATCTGCCTCTCCCAGACCAAGCGCACGTACACGCTGCGCTGATGCAGTTGGGACCTATGGAGGTGACAGGGTTAGACGACAGGTCTTGGGACAAAATTCTCTCTGCCAGCAGGCCACCCTTTGTGAGCACCCACTGCTTTTGCAGTGTCTCTCAGCCAGGATTGGAGTGCCATTTTTCCCAGTTTTAACGGCAGATTATAAAATATGTACCTTGTTGGTGCATATATCCAGGGAAACAAATAAATATATAAAACTCCTACTTTAAGTCTGGCATCCCATCCTGGCTGAACGATTTGAACTGGAGGTAACAATTATGTGTCCCAGCTGGGGAAGTTGCTTTCAGGAAATTATATTCAAAATGGCTTCCTAATTAAAGGATATGGTACATGCCAAGATTAGGCAAATAAAGACCATTATCAGTCCTGCACAAGTGGGAGATTCACAAAGATAACTTCATGGGGGCTCTTAAAAGCCATCAGCTGAAGAGAGAGATCTCAGTGTGGTTTTGCATCTGCATTCCCTGTTACAGAAAAATGAACTAGGATTTATAAACAAATATGTCAGAGTATATCATGGAATCATAGAATACCAGGTTGGAAGGGACCTCAAGGATCATCTGGTCCAACCTTTCTTAGCAAAAGCTGTGCCACCTAGACAAGGTGGCACAGCATCCTGTCCAGCTGAATCGGAAAGGCGTCCAATAATGGGGAATCCACCACTTCCCTGGGGAGGTTATTCCAATGGCTGATATATGATATTCTGCAATGATTTTATAGTAACATAAAGTGCATGCTACATTCTGAGAAAAAACAACGTAGTAAGGCTATATGTTTTGCATTTTTGCATTTAAAGAAATGTAGCAATTAAGATATATATTTGGCTAGCCATAATCTTGTTGCAAATTAAATGGTCAAAGAGAAAGTTAAAAAAATAGGTGGCCACCTGTTTTGTTTCCCTCTTATTTAAAAAAGCAGCTACCTTTATTTCTTTGTTTCTTTATTTCTTTGCAGGTGGAGCTTTCAGGTATATATCTCTGTAGAGCTTATTTTTTACTAAATGCTTTTAAAACAGAAAATAAACAAATACAAACGTTTTTTTTGATGATACCACTTACCCTTGAAGGCTATACTTTTTTGATTGCTCATCAATCCTTTCCTTCTTTTATAATTATTTTGATACAATCTATGGCTATCTAAGATTTTCCATGTTTGCCAACTGACATGCTGGTTACTGTCACAAAACATTTCACCCAAAGTTTGGCTCTGATACCACGTAAGTAGGAGACATTTTGGTACATACAGAATAAATGAAACCTTTAAAAACAAGCTTCCTTGAAAGACAGCTTGCTGCTCTTAGGAATAGAAATATGGTAATGAGGAGAAAGGTACAAAAAGCATGTCCAGTGAAACACAGAAATGCAAGTTTTGTTCTAGCACTTTTCAAAATCCAGAGGGCTTTTACACCCTGGTGGCAGCATAGCTCCAGTGGTCTTATGATAACAGTCAAAGTGGTTAAAAGACATGGAAGACAGTGTAGCAATAGTGCAGCAAACTGAATTTTAATATCCCTCACCTCTTGCCAATCTCAGGGGAGTAAGGAACTCAAAATTCCTCCTTCCTTTGCTGGCTAGCAGGGGTCTGGGTCTTGCTCCTTTTTTCATACAGCAGCCAGAGCCACTCTGCCAGGGATCCTTGCGGAGTTCTGCTTTTATGAAAAAGACACAGAATAAACCTGGCGTTTTAAGATTTTAAGAGCCAGAAAACTCTTAAGGCTTCATTCACAGAGACCTCTCCATACTGATATGGAGAGGCTGATATTCTCCAGCTGTAAACAGTTCTGTTCTGCCATGCATTTTCAGGTAAATTTAAAGTGTTAGTAGCATACGTGTTAGAAGAAAACAAATACAATTAGTAATGAGGTCATAGTTTGAAGTTGTTGTGCAGTATTTATTCAGTGCAAATTTGAGCTGTGGAAAAAATTTCAGAATTTGCTCCATAGTATTTTAATATTTAGGCAATAAAGAAAGGTACACTATTTTTAAATGCTTATGCACTATATTGGTTACAACACATAAACACAATAGCTTACACTTTAAAGTGTACTGTATGTGGAAAATCTTGCAATGAAACCTGCCCATTTTTCTGATAAAATAAAAAAAAACTGTTCACACTTTGACAAAGATTAAATCATCCTTCAGTGCTTATCTGTGTGCTGTATTTGTGAATACGAATAGGTCATTGTCTTCAAAGTCACTGTTCGTGCATGAAAAATTCAACATATGCATGAGTTTATGTAGGATCTTGACACGAAATAAGCATTAAGAATGTATTGGGCTTGTATTGCTATGTCAGTATCTTCTGGATAGAACTTAAGCACATTCCTGTTGCAATGTGTAGCATTCTCCACCTGCCTCTTAACATGTAATAGTTTTGTGATTATGGAGAAGACAGCCTGTAATGCAGTCAAGCTTTTAATTTTCATTAAATTAAAATCACTTACAAGAAAGTGAAATACACTGCAAGGTAAAAATGTTAAAATTCATAAAATAGTAATCACTTGTTTCAAAAATTCTCTACTACACATTTCAGGTAGTAGCTACTGAACCTCTTCATTCAAATCTTCCATTATCTTCAACCAAATTAGTCCTTTAGGAGATCAGAAGGTGCATCCCACTGAATTAAGGCAAATTTTGCTGGAGAACTCTGTTAAATGCCAAATTCATAACTCTGGATATTAGTTATGTTTTCTAAATGCTTGAGGTTACATTTTTAGACTCTATGCACCTACAGTCTGAGATAGCAAAAACAGAGGCATTGCAAAGAAAAGGCTGAAAAATCACTTTTTAGAGTAGTCTGCAACTGGACATATTACCTTTAAGTATCATCCTATACTGCAAGAGCATGTAGCGTAACCAGGCTGGACAGTCTTTGTAGATAATTTTGTTAGAATAAGAAATAATTCTAACATTCTAAGCGACTTAGGTGCTACGATAGATCTTTAAAAAGGGGCTGCTATTCCTCAAATCTGACAGAGTTTAAGGTCTTCAAAACCAGTTCCAAGACCATTGTTAAGATTATAAACACAAGTTTGACATGATCTTCTTGAGCTCTAACTTCCATGGTAGCTACCTAGCCTTAACATAGCTGTATTTGCTATCCAGTGTTTTGTAATGCACTGGAACATAACTTAGTGGAGTCCTAGTGCCATCTTCGCTTCCAACACATTCAGCTTCCATTCACTTCAGTGGGAAGTGAAGAGTGACAGCTTTTATAGTAATGGAAGTTGCAATCGCTACTCATATGTTTTTTTCTATTCATTCAATTCTGCAGGACACGTTAACACACAGAGGGCTGTGGTTCCAAATGCAAGAAGAAAATAAAGTGTTTGAGGGCAAATACTGCCTGCCTGGCTCTTTCAAATCACTGGGCTGAATTCTGCTTTTGGTGTAACCTTAATTACAGGATTGCTTTCAATTTGCACGGGAGTATTGGAGACAGGAATTTGTCCCACTGATGTAACAGCCCATCAAGATTAGTAAAGCTAGCAGAATTTGGCTTACAAGGGAAAAACCCTCAGGATTTATAGTGCGACTGAGAAAAGTAAGTGCAGAGAATGCCTAATTACACTACAAATAGAATGTTAAACATCTTATAATTTCTGTTTTTTTCTTGTATTTTGTACATAGAATGCAATAAAAATCCCATGTTAGATGCAAAGTAAAACGAATGTCACTAAAAAATTACTTTTTGCTAAAATAACATCCCACCCCTCTAAATACTGTGACATTTATGACTATGGTGAGGGTGTATCTAGCCACTATTTATATTGTCCCTCAGCTCTCAGAGCAAAATGCATTCCATGGAAAACTGAATGTTGGAATTTTTGTTACAACATAATTTTCCAGCTGTTCAAAAAAGGCGTGTCATGGTATATATTTCACAACTGCTGAAAAGCAGTAAAATTAACTGATGAATATCCACATGGACCCAATCCTGGAAAGTGTTAAGGTCCTGAATTTCTGTACTTCTGTTGAAGGCAGTGGGAGTCTGGGGTTTGCTAAGCATTTTGTGTTCAAAATAGGAGGAGAGAAGATCTTTCACCATCTCTCAGACTGGGGCCAACAGCCAATAACATCAAACTGATCCTGCCATCATTAAACTAAGTCCAAGACACATCAGTATGAAACATGGTGCCAGTGGAAATTTGCTGTGCATTGGATGATTTGTGTCTGTTTCTCTAACGCCAACTTTGGAGGTCTCTTGGATCAACAGCAAGACAGAGCATGAAAAAAGCTTGTTTTCTACATCCCAGTGGAAAAGAATCATCTGTGTGAACTGCTGTTACAATGGTAAAAAAAATTTCTAGAAGTATTTTATTTGCAAAATATTTGTGCTATCTCCTCAAAAGAAATGAGGATTATCTTAATCTTTACATCAGTTCTTATTTTAGAGCCAAAAAAAGATTGTCTGCTTTGGGAGGATAACAAATCTGATACTTTTCATCTGTCTAATAGACTTTTTTTTTGGTGCCCTGAGTAGCAACTTCACAGCTGGACACATTTTCTGAGGACTGTAACTTCTTCACTTCTTCAACTGGAATCTTCCACGGCATCAACACTTACAAGCTTCTTTCCATTTGCCAGTCACATCTCAAGGCCAACCGGGTTCCTCATTCAAGAGCTTTTTTTCAAGTTATTGCCTTACTCCAACACTGAATTGTACCACCTGAATGGCACAATGCAAATGTCCCATTGGTTTATTTAATGGTCAAGACCTTGGGCTTCTCCCTCCCCATCCCATATCAAAAACATTGTCTTGATTTGATACAGAATAAAAAGAAACAATTGTTGCCATAGGCTTTCAGCCTGACTTCTTCCTGAGAAATATAATTTCTTCCAGTGCCTGGACTGTTAAGAGAAAAGTGGCTAAAACCTTATTTTACTGCTCTGATAAATTCAGTATCAATTAGAAAAAAAACACAGGACATTCTAAAATGTCTCAAAAATGCGAGAATATTTTTATTATCATACAATTAAAGCAAAATACCTATTCAGCGGAGAAGATGAATGTTCACCTGAAATCTGAGTCTGCTTCCACAAAATTAAGTCTCCTGAGTGATCTTCGGTGTCTGTACAGTTACTAATGTCAAAAATGATTACTGCTGTCACTAAAGCTTGTAGAATCAGAGCCTAAAGTTCTGCTCACAATTTTACCATTAAAATTCTTATTATTTTCTTACAAAATAATTTGTTACAGTGCCATCCATGTTGATGCTGCCTGTATACCAGGTCCTTCTGTTCCCTTTAAAAGCACAAACACAAAAGCAAGACCAAACAGAAACTCAATTACCCTCTAGCAACGCAAACTCCATATTCCTGAAAATGGCTGTACCTTATGAACCACGAATTAAAGAAAGTCAATAAATGCATCATAGAATAGTTGTGACCAGAGTAGCCTGATTCTGCAGAGATGCAATGAGGAGCTCGTCAAATAGAAAACTCGTAGCAAGGGAATCTAGCATAAATGCAAAAGGAGACGCTCAGGTAGCCAGATACCTATACACTATTATATACGCAGACAGGAGTACTCATGATGGTTTGCTCATTGAATGACTCCCAAAGTGAACATTTCAATATTTGCTTGAAGGCTCCTTTATTCTGTAGCTTGTAACAACCTTTTAAAAGAACTCTTGGGAACTTCCTCTAAATATGTCATTTCTTTCTAGGAAAAGTGAAGAAAAAGGCATCTCCTACAAATACTGTCATCCACAGAAATGCTACCTGTCCTCCCCTCTGATGTTCTTTCACCGATTTATATAGCTTATATCTTACTGTGACTATTCCTATACTAGACCTATATGTACTGACGTATCTTTTCATGGAAAAGAGCTCATTAATGGCAAAGGAAGAAAAGCAGAATTCTCAATCATAGCTCAGATTCCCTCTTGTTCTTCTGCCTTTGAACTAAGTTTCCAGAAGTTGTGATTGTGCAGAAGTATTTCATACATAGTTTAAGAGCTACTAAACGTACCACATCTACTTTTACTAGCAGTGAGCTTGAACTAGCACAACCGCAGGGTAACTGCTCCGTTCATTTTCATTGTCACTACCATCTAAAATCTGAGTTGACACTTCAGAAGTGAACATTAATGGCTGCATTATTCAAAACCTTTAAGAAAGCTGGGATAATCTCATCTCAGAAAGTACTTTAATAATAGATTAACTACAGAAGAGAGCTTAGCAGTGGGGTTCCACTTGTCTTGGTGATAAGCATGATTTGCAGAAGTTTGAGAAAAACTTTACTTAAATGATCATTATTCTAGGCTGGTTCAACATGACTACCAAAGAAACAAACAAATAACAAGAGTTGAAGCAAAAATACTAGATGGTATGCACATTCTTGATAATCCACCTTTATATATTTTTTAAAAAATAGGTAGCTTAACCACTACTGTGGCACAAGCTTTATTACATTTTTTCACCCTGACCCATCTACTTATTTTGGACATGCTTATTAGCTTTAGGACCTCCATCCCAAAATATCACTTTATAGTTATCAATAGTCCACAGCAGGAACAAAGAGTCAAACCAATTAGTGCTGGCTATTAGCATTTCAATCTATTATGATGCAGACAATGAGATAAATGTTAGACGTCATAATGCTTGCAACACCACAATCTAGTTGTAGCCTGCTCTGCCCTAAGACTCTTCCCAGTCCGTTCTGGTAAGGCTATACAGATAAGAGAAATGATAGAAGACTTGAAACAAAATTCTAGTGTCAGTAGATCTGAGTGGACTCTACAGTCAGAGAGAGGCAATCCTCTTTGCTTTCTTTTTCCTATCCATCCTCACCAAATAGGTGGGGTATTTTCAAATAATTGTCCTATGAACTATAAACTTGAGAGGGAGCAAGAAGTACAGAAATAAACCCCCTGCATGATGTGACCTCCCTTCTGACTTCAAGAGTTCATGGTCCCTAAAATAAGAGGTCATTCAGCCTCCCCAGGCTCATTGCCAAGCCTCTTTAGATCAGAGGCTGCCGGTTCTACTGACTGGTGCCAAATTTTGTGTGATGGCTTTCCCGATATACTCAACTGCCTGCTAGAGACCGAGTTGAGACCACTAAACTAATTTCATGTAGGAGTTCAGGTTTAAGTCATTTTTAAACAACATTAACATATTTCATGTATTTTCTCTCCAGGAAAAAAAAAGCCCTTGAGAGGCCAAAGAAGAATAGTTTCTATAACATAAGGTAATCTTAAATATGATAGATGTAGGATCTGCCTATGACTTGCCGTCAATTACAGAATTTATCCCATATCAGATGAAACAAGTTTAATAAACCACTTAAGTGTTATAAGGTATGCTTCCTACCAACATGAATTATGTATCTATCTGCAGCCAAATGTACGTGTTCTATCTCTCTGAATATTAAATACAAAAACTATGTTTAAATAATGTGAAGGGTCTGATTTAAAGCAACAAAAGCCAATAAATTCAAAGTTTATGCTGGCACTCTATCCTTGACTCACACAAATTGTTTCAAACAGGTATAATGGCATGAATTACATCCCTCTTACATTTATGTTTCTACTTTCACATTTGAATTTCCTGAGTTTTGTCAGCCTAAGTCTCTCCATGAGTGTCTTTAAATAGAGTTCTAAAATGTAATTTATTAGCTTTGTTTTCACTTCTTATGGCAAATGTATGCCTTATAGAAAATTAAAAAAATGCACATTTTTTTTGTTTGAGGATGGTATGGTTCCTTTGGAACTATTCTAGTTTCTCTATTTAATACAGAATTGGAATGTTTAAAAATATTTATTAATTACTTTATTAACTTTCTATTGTTTACACAAGAGACTGTAACGGGTCTCTCACAGCTTTTCTGATGTCTTGGGTTACCATAGAACTGCCCAGATATTTAGTGTGCTCATTAAAAAAATATTTTATAAGTTGTTATAGAGTCTTACCAATATGGATAATAGCAAAGTGAAGGTCTACAGTGTTCATGTTTCGAATGCTGCATTGGCTTTTATCTGCTTTGCTGTTTCTATCATTTTATATGGCATCACATAAATGTGAATAGAACTTAAAGAGCCAAAAATAAATTCTACCCAAGTGGGGTTTTGCCAGCAGATTCCATGTAAATATATTTGGAAAAAAACACTGGTAGAAAACACAAAGGAAAAGTATGATTTTTATATTTATGGGAATGCTGCTAATGAAGAAGTACCTGTAAGTCCTTAGTGAGAGGTGAGGATGAAGCACAATGACATTCAACATTGTGATGTTTCAGTAGAACAAATAAATGCACATCTCCACATACAGCACAGTCTTAAAGTGCCATCTTGGTTGTAGGTGCCTCCAAGGAGGAATATGAGTAATAGCTAATTTGGGAGCACAGCATCTATCTATTTATCAAACAAGAGAAAGTTCTGTAGTTTAACGAGTCCAGAGGAGGGCCACAAAGATGATCAGAGGGCTGGAGCACCTCTCCTATGAAGACAGGCTGGGAGAGTTGGGGTTGTTCAGCCCGGAAAAGAGAAAGCTCTGGGGAGACCTTATAGCAGCCTTCCAGTATCTAAAGGGGGCCTGCAGGAGAGATGGGGAGGGACTCTTTATCAGGGAGTGTGGTGAAAGAGGGTAGATTTAGGTGAGGTATTAGAAAGATATTATTTACTGTGAGGGTGGTGACACACTGGAACAGGTTGCCCAGAGAAGCTGTTGAGGCTCCACCCTTAGAAGTGTTAAAGGCCAGACGGGATGGGGCTTTGAGCAACCTGATCTAGTGGAAGGTGTCCCTGGAACTCAATAATCTTGAAGGTCCCTTCCAACTCTAACCTATCATTCTATCATTCTATGATTCTATGATAGTATAAAAATCTCAGGTTTGGAAACTAAAAAATCCTAAATTTGTGAGTTTCAAAATCATTATCAGTATCTTGGGAAAGTCACCAAATCTTTTTCCCTCTAAAGTTTTCCACATGTAATACAGGAATACTTACTCCATTGGAATAGTCTCAAAGATTTACTTGTTATTGTTGCTATAGCACAGAAAAATATGTATGGAAAATCAAACTATTATATACTTTACTAAGTATATAATATACTTACTTTATATGAACTTAAAGTTCATATAAAGTTTGGTTAGGTTTTTATTGTGGACATCTTATCACATCTGTTTCTAACTTTCCCAGTGTTCTTCAGCTAGGTTAACCTCTAATGAGATTGCTCTGTGTGCATTTATTGAGTTCATTTGAATCATACTAGTATTGTATTAGAGTTGAAAAGCTGTTAACAAAATAAACCCTTAAAATGACTCTGGTACGTAACCTCTTTCACACAAATATTCAGAAAAACACCTTAGTATTTCTCTTCAGTTTTCACATCTAATATGATTTCCATGTGGACATCGTTCTTCTTCACCTTAATATGAGAGAATACAAAAATGCTAGTAACATGGAAATGGCCCAACACCCTTTTTTTGTATTATTATTCAAAAGCAGTTTTGCTCTGTTGTTCTGAAGTCTGCACATCTGAAATATGTGTAACTATATGACTTTACACTTTTAGAGATATTTTACAAATCATGAGAAAGTATAAAGTGACATGGTTATCTACACTTGGCTCATGAAAGCTAATTCTTAAGATTCTAATGATTCAAGATTCTCCAGTAAGGGTCAGACTTAGTATGTATGATGTCAAAGAAAGTTGTAACCAAAGTGAGTTAGAGACTGGATCACAGCAAATTGTGATAGGCAATACCAAACAAAATGAATAAATGAAACAAAATAACATGACTTTTAGGAAAATACAGTGCAAAACTTACTTCATACAGGAAGTGGACAAGTCATTTTGACTTCCATGGGTTCAGCCTCCAAATTCTATTTCAGATTTAGGGTCATCATGATCAATTGACAGTTTAATTCCTATGACGTTAACACTGCGGTATTTATTGCTGTATCAGAGGCTCTCCATCAGAAGATAAATTATTTAGATCACTGGTTAACTGTGGTTTAGACTGCAGATCCATAATCTAGTGCTAATGTTTCACCTGAAAAAGACTACATTGCAAAATATTTTAAGTGAAAGTCCACCTGCTAGTGCTTTTTCCACTGGAAGCATGAGGGTCTACCAAGAAAATTACATGGCTAGCGTAATTTTGTCATTATGTACTACTATATGTTTAGAAATCATGCATGAGTATCTGCACATAGAGAAAAAGTCAATAGGTTAAGTAAGGTTTGGCAGCCTTTTTTACTTGGTTATAAGCTGTATGTGATCCTATACAGTTTAGAACAATAAAGTCCTCATGTACGTGTATATGACTACTGGTGCATTCCTGAAGACTGAGCCAGACAAGCAAGGAACAATACCTAACACAGAAGTGAACAGGTACCGAATGAAAAAAGTCTCTAAACAACAAACCCTTCATAGTTTTACAGAAATAGAAAACATAACATTAAGCAGGTAAATGATGGTGGTTATTGTAATTTTAATTAATTAGAGTAATTAGTGTCTCAAGGATTTATTAATTTCCTTTTTAATCTTTAAAGAACATTGAAAAGTAAGATGTTCTCTATTCTCTATTGAATGCCACATCTGATTCTTCAGAATGGGATAGGGCAGAATAAATTCTGTTATTGCTGCTGCTGATTAACAATGGAGATTTGTGTGGTTTTAGCAAACAGTGATCAGAAACAGAGGGAAAAATGAAGGAATGCGTCTTTTTTCTCTATTTTATGATACAGAAAAAAAATATTTTAGTTCTTTTTCTTCTGTTTTTAAAGACAGCTAAGTCTTGTGGGTCTTTGAAACCTATGGGCTTTAGCTGAACCAATAAAGAAATTTTTGCA
>VXAK01020999.1:0-27102 GCA_013399435.1 Arenaria interpres
CCCCCCCACCCGCAGAGACCCAATCTTTGCAGCGAAGAAGGTGTCACGCGTAAATTGAATCAGGTTAACAAGGTCGCCTCATTTTTCACCACAGCCTCTTTTCAGTTTTGTCGCTAAATTATTTTTTGAGGGGTGTATCTTTCTGTACAAGGCTTGTAGGGAGTGCTTTGGGCACACAGAGAATGCTTTGGGCACGTAGGAATTACTTTGGGAGTATAGGAATTGTGTTGGGCATATAGAAAATGCTTGGGGCATGCAGGAATTACTTTTGGCATACAGGAATTGATTTGGGCATACACGAATTGATTTTGGCATGTAGGAATTACTTTGGGCGTATAGAAAATGCTTTGGGTGTGTAGGAATTGCTTTGGGCATATAGAAAATGCTTTGGGCATATAAGAATTGCTTTGTGCATATAGAAAATGCCTTGGGCATGCAGAAATTACTTTTGGCATACAGGAATTGATTTGGGCATATAGGAATTGATTTTGGCATGTAGGAATTACTTTGGGCGTATAGAAAATGCTTTGGGCGTGTAGGAATTGCTTTGGGCATGTAGGAATTGCTTTGGGCATATAGAAAATGCTTTGGGCATATAAGAATTGCTTTGTGCATATAGAAAATGCCTTGGGCGTGCAGGAATGGCTTTAGGCAGGCTGTAAATTGGCTTTGGGAGGGGAGCAGCACTGCCGCACTCACAGCCCCTCATCTGCAGCATCACACGTCTGCTGCAGGTTGCGCAGGCTCCCGCGCTGGGGACCGTGGGGACAGACCAGGTGGCCCTTGCAGCACGGCTGATGGGATGCCATAAAACAAAGCTGAGTCTCATGGCAAGCTGGTTTTCTGGCCCGCCTCAAAGGGGTTGCATGTAAAATAACCAGCGATGAAAAGGAGGGGTGCAGAATGTGAAATCAATTCCATTGAAACGGGGTTATATACTGAAAACTCCCCATTCTCACATCTTTTCCCAATTTATTTATTTTTATTGCTTTGCTGTGAACTCCAGTGGGTTTCATGGGAAGCTACAGCGCAAAAGCAGTTGGTGCAGAGGCCGAGCACATAGAATTGTCTAGGCCGAAGGGACCTTTAAAATTATTGAGTCCAATGGTTAACCTAACCTGCCAAGTCCACCACTAAACCATGTCCCTCATCACCACACCTACACACATCTTTTTTAAATACCTCCACGGATGGTGATTCCACCACTGCCCTGGGCAGCCTGTCCAAATGTTTGATAAAACTTTCTGTGAAGAAACTGTTTCCAATATCCATCCTAAACCTCCCCCGGCACAACGAGAGGCAGCTCCCTCTTGTCCGATCGCCTGTTACTTGGGTTAAGAGGCTGACACCACCACCCCCTGCTACACCTTCCTTTCAGGTAGTTGTAGAGAGTGGTAAGATCTCCCCTCAGCCTCCTTTTCTCCAGGCTGAACAATCACAGTTCCCTCAGCCGCTCTCCATAAAGCTTGTACTCTAAACAGGCCTCAGCTTTGAGAGGCAATAGCCCAGGTGAGAGGTTCAGTCTGGGCCGACAGAGTTGGAGCCTCCGAAGGCCCTACAGTGCATCCTGGTCGTTGTTTATGGCGCTTTTGCAGCTTCCCTCCCCCTGCAGAGACACCTCCAGCCCCGGCAATGCAGCCCCTCCCTTTCCTGATTATTAATTTCAGCCCGGACCGGGGCTAGAGGCTCCGGGGCACCACTGGCCCACCTCAGGCTCCGCCGCCTTTGAGCCGGCCCAGGACGACAGCGGCCGCCCGCCCCCGGCCACGTGACGCGCAGGCGCAGGGCCGTGCGCCGTTGCCGTGGTAACGGAGGAAGCCGCGGTAGGAAAATGGCCGCCCCGGCTGCATTCCCTCACGCTGCTTTCCTCCGGCTGCCCCGGCCCTGCGGCTTCCTCCCCGCCTCTTACCCTCGCTCCTCCACGGCCTGCGCTCGGCCCCGCTCCTCCGTCCCCGAGCAGGTGGTGCGGGCGTGGGGGGGCCTGGGCCGAGTGTAGCGTGTGTGTGCGCTTTCATTTCCACGCGTGGGCCCGAGGAATAGCGTGCGGGCCCATTACTGACGGTAGGTTCTGACGCTCCCTGTGACATCTGGCAGCTTCCCTGACCCCACCGCGGAGTTTCGGGAGGCCATGGAGCGACACATCCCCATTCATGCGCTGCCCGAGGAGATTCGGAAGGTACGGAACAGTGAAAGTACAAAAACCGAAGCCATTTGGAGATCAGATATGACAGTAATTTAGGGATATTTCACTGGCCTTTGAACACTGGTACTTTATCTGGTACATTTTCATCCTGGTTTCAGATTGGGTGTGTTCTAGGTTTTGTCATTATATATGAAGTGTAATTACACACTAGTGCCATAGGAACACTGTAGAGGAACATACCCATTCTGTAATGGTATTGTCACTGTCAGGTGAGTTTCAAATTTTACCCCTTACGGCATGTTTTGTTGCTATAAGTTTGGAATGACTGCAGAACATAACATGTAATTGTTTCAAAGGAGTGCCAATACAAATTGGAACAGAACATTCCCCTTCATCTTTTCTTGTATCTTCTCTTTGTGTGTGAGGTTGTTCTTCTGTTTGGGAGACAGATTATTACCAATGTAACAATGCTGCTATTTATATGAGTTAACTTATGAGGAGGCTTTTTATATGCGGTGATACACACAAGTGGAACACGAGTCACTTTTTGTAACACTATCAAGTTTTTACTTTGGCAACAAAACAGCCTGCTGTCCTCAGTTTTTTGGTATGTGTCTAATAATCAGCAAGTAATTTAGAAATTTTATGTACTTAGGCTAGCACAGCCTGGAGAAATTCTCCCTGGGATAGTCCAGGAAACTCTTGAGACAATTTCTGAGCCATCAATGATGATTTCTGAGAATTCCAGGATGGGTAAGAGAGGCAAAGGAAAGGAAAAGGGGTATATTTGCCCTTAAGGAAAAGAAGGGTAAGAACTTGGGAAATTTACAAACTCATTAGCTGCTGTTTTGGTAACAGGAAAGATACCAGATATGCTTGTTTATTTAGAAATTTGTTTGCAAGCATCAACAGGATAAGGTGGTGAGCTAACATCAGTACAAGTTTCTCAGAAAAAACAGTTGTGTGAGTTTGTTGGATGAAGTACATCAGGGAATTGTTCTTGATGTAGGACTGCTCAATATTGCCATAAGTGACTTAAAGCTGTAGTTTGGTGGCACTTCAGCTGCCTGTCTTTCATTTGGATCGGTTCCTGATCTGCGTGCTACATGTGTGCTAGCACAAGGAGGAAACAGGTGTGAGTGCAGGCACACACTGGGAATAGAAAGGGGGTGACATTATTTCTTTCAGTAGGAATGTCAGTGTTTGCTGTTTTTCAATGAGCGAGGATATTAGATGACAATAAGGAATAACTGATGCCGGTCTGGGAAGAGTTATGAGCACTCTGTAAACAGCATTAAACTTCATATTTTTAGTAATGAGAAATTTCTGAGAAAGGGTAATTCTAGAAAATATGGGAGGGCACAGTAACAGTATTTGCATGCGTAGGAAGATGGTGGTTGTCCTTCATGTCCAGCTGCATTAATTTATCCTCACCTTTCTGGACTTACTTTGGTGGAATGTTATGGAACTCTAGATGTGGGGGTAGTTGAGCACTGGAGTGGCTCACCCAGGGGAGTTATGGAATTCCTCCAGTGATACTGTGGGGCACACGTAAGGCAAACTTTTGCTTTGAAGTGAAGGACTGGTCAGGCAGTCTCTTCAGATCTCTTTCACTTCTGCGGTACACATTTAACAAAAAGGTCTGTGTGCAGAAGGCACAGGATTTCTAGATATGTACATGAATAGGCGTATGTTCCTATCCCACCCTACCCTGTCACCTCAATGTGAAATATGTGAGCTCTAAGGCAACGACAGCCCAAGATTTTGGGATCAGTTAAGAGTCAGGGTTTTACATACCCTTTGCTGCTGCTCATCTCTTCACTCAGCTGGCTTGCATTGTAGTTGCAGTATAGTTACAAGATACAGAGCTTGATTACAAGTCATGCTCACAATTTCCTGTCCTTGTATTTTCTACCTTTTATGTACACATGTTCCTATTCCCTTCACATTCCCTGCTTCTTGGATTTTGTAGCATGCCTTTTGGAGTCTTCTTTTAGATTGCTCCTAACATAAGCACAACTTGCGCCAGCTGTAGATTGCTCTGCCAAACTGAGCACATGCTCCCAACATGCAGCTTGCAGGCCAAAGGAACACGTGTATCTGGAGGGAGTGTATTAAGCTTTGTAATTTCAGCTGCAGAATGAAGAATATTCACTGATAGGTGCTGTTTTGAGTTGGCTTGCTGGAGGATGGGTTGTAGTGCTGACAAAATATCTAGCAGCTGCCTCAGAAGAAAGGATGCAGACCAGAGCTGTCATCATCCTCTTCTCCGTGCTCCTAGCAGATGGAGCTTCACAAGCTGTTTATCAATACTTGGAGCAGTGACATTGCTGCCTCCAAAATTGCACTTCTAGAGGACGGTACAGAAAGGGAAAGGAGCATCTTGTATCAACCTGGAACAGCCTATTCTGCGGCCAGTTCTACTGCCAAAGTCTGCCAGAGAGTAAGACCTGTTAGAGTAAAGCCCTGTGTGTTGCTAGTGGTAGACAAATCTTTTTTATGCTTGTGAACTTATGAAAGTTCTGTTTGTTTCAGCACTGTTGTCTGTTCAATGTAAGTAGATCTTGCCCTGAAGATCTTACTGAAGCGGGAAACAAAAAAGCAGTAAAATGACCCCAAGTCATCAAAGTACCAAAACAAAGGTTATATTTAATTTCATATTTTATTTGGTAAATGAATAACCTTTTCTTAACATAAATCATAAAATAGATTGAGCACAAGATGCCTCTACAGATTTGTAGTTCTCTCACCCTAGGAGCTTAAGAAACCATCAGGGCAGGAACTTTGAAGCTGTGTTGTACCTCAGTACAGAATGTTCCATGGTATCTGACTGCCCACAAAACATCATGTACATTACAAGTAGCAAATGGATACTTATTAGATTTGTCATGTGTGCTATATATTTGGCACATTATGGCATCTTTATGAGCACGTTATGTTATCTGTAGTTTTCTTGTGTCTTTGAAGCTGGGTTTGTGGTTTGTTTTTTTTAATAGGTTCTTACATAGTTGCAGTTAGCTAAAGAATCTGTTCTGTCAACCAAGACTAGTGTTGCAGAAGTGAATGACATAGCTATGGATTCAGTACTTGCGATACTGATATCGATATGGGTTCAGAAACAGCAACATTTCCATTAGTGCCTTCCAGATGAACATGGTAACATTTATATGCAGAATGGCGAGAGGTCTTCTCAGAGTCATGCCGTCAGGTACCTTAGGAAATGATTCCTAAGATGATGTTCCTGAGTTGCCCTTGTGCCCAGTGAGACTTTCAGTATTTGGCTATAGAATTTTTAACTTTTAGATTTTGTTGGGATGACAAGCTCTGTCTGTGTGAATATTCTGAATAGCTGTTTAATGTGCTTTGGAAATGTTAGAAAAGATCTGCTTATTTTTGGTATGAGCTCACATGTTACAGTAAAGAGGTGGAAAGTGCTCAACAGTGATCTGGTTAGCCATGGACCCATAGTCGATTTGGGAAAACCAGCTCCCAGATAGTAAGGGCAACCTGCTTTGTTACTGCTGTGTATTGTGGTATCAGAGCGTTTGTGAAAGCAGGTCTTCTGAACTTGGATAATGATCTTCCATTCCTAGTGTGAGAATTCTGGAGTCGCTGGTGGTGACCTAGGGCAGCAAAGCATTTTTATCTCTTGCTATGCTCATAAGACTAGGGCTGTATTCACTGTATTAAAGCTTTCCTACCCTTTCCACAACCAGCATGCAAGTATGTTACTAGGAACTGGAGGGATTGCAGTCCATCTTGCATCAGAAGCAGTTGGGTTGTAGCTAGGAGGGCCATCCCAACAATTGCAACTACATATGCAAGAAGTCAGAATTGGCAGGCAAAGATATGGTTAGCAATGGGCTAAATTATCTTTTGTCTGTGTAGGCATCGCTGTGTCGCAATGTACTATGGATCAGTTCAGAAGAACTCTCTGCTCCACGTTGCACTGGAGTGTGCCATGACACGTCCTGGCAGAGCTCAGGAGCACTAGGACAGTCTGTGTGGCCTCTTGGACATGTGTTAGGTATTTGTAGGGCTTGTGTGAGGGTGTGCAGTTACGAGCAGCACAACGTCTTTTATGATTCATTAGTCTGCTTTACTCACAGGCAGGAAAAAATTAAAGCTACCTGAAATCTGAGTATTATTTCCTGTCGTGACAAACTGATTATTCCAGGGCATGTTTTGAATGAAACTTTTGAGAGCAGGACATATTTTTTTTTTTTTTTCTACATGCCTATTTCTACACTATTCATATGTATTCAGAGCAAGTATTGTGATTTTTATTTTGCAACAGCTATTTTATGGAAGTTGAGCAAATAATTATGCATGCAGCATGGCTTAGCATTACAATCTGCATTACTTTCTGGATAGATGCTAGTTGAAAATGACTCACAATAAACTTTTTTTTTAAAGAAGTGAAGTTTCTACTGAGACTTTTAAAAATCATTCTTTGAATAATAAAAAAAGATCAATTTCAATCAAATAACTCTTCAGTTTTACATATACAGCAGAAGACTCCGCTTTCTTCCTAGAAAATCAATTGTGTAGTTTGAGTAATGATTTCTTTTTGCGTAGCAGAGATTAGCTAGTTTATCAGGAGAGGGACAAATAGAAATTGAAGTAGTACGGCAGAGGAGGAGTAAGACAAAAAGAAAGTAGATAAGCTAGAACAAGGTCGAGATAGAATAAAGCAGTTAATATACAGAAATAATTTAGGAGCACCCAGGTACAGCATAATGACTTCTAAAATTATTTTCTTGAGTTTTCTATGTTGTTCTACTACAAGTGTAGTTTGGACAAATACAGTTGTTGAGGTTTTTTTTTTTTTTTTTTTTCTGTTATTCGGCCAGTCCTTGCTAAAGCTGTCACAGCCCTGACAGGAAAGTGGGGAGGGAGCAAGAGCTGTTATTACTGCATTATGTGCCTGAGGAGCAGCGGGTGATGCAGGTGGATGGTGAGTGCTGCAGTTCCCTTAGGCTCTCCCTCCCCTGCACTGCAAAATTAATGTACAAGGAGTACATCTGTGCTCATGGCTCTATGTTTTTATTTCAGCAATGCACAGAAACATATTCATAGCTTTTTAAAAGAGTCTCATTAATTGAGGACTTGGGTTCTGGCTTTTAAGAGTCATGACTATTTATTAGCTGCTTATAACAGACTATTTCTAGCATAAGTGATCCATATGCTGGATATTGTAATATCAAGGCACTCCTAAGTGAGAAAGTAGACTATTTTACTTTTAACAAGAATTTAGCTCTCTCTCGTAGTAATTTTCGTGGGTGGAATCTGAAATATCAGAGGAGAAGAATAGCAGTGCACAAGCTGGTGCTCCCTGTAGTTATTTGGTCAAGTGGAAATGATATAAATTCCTGTCTTGTCATTCAAAAGGCTAAAAGTGGTCCAGATCACCAAACTTCTCCCCCCCCTTTTTTTTCCTTTGTCATGTATTCTTCACAGATGATTATGGTACTGAGTCAGACAAATGTAATTTGAGTGACTATCCATCTTGGCTCTGTTCTCCACTTGCCCTTGGTAGCTAAAGAAATCTATGTAACCATGGAATAATATTAGTTCTTCCAAAACCGAACGCAGCTCTGAGTTGAAACTACTCCCACAGATGCTGTAGCGGAACAGCTGCTGGAATATCACAGCTAGCAATGCTGCCTTGTGATACGGTTTGTTCTGGATGCAGCTCTTGTCCTTTCATTGTAGCATCTGGTGTAATGTGTATCAGAGCTGTAGCTCAAAATCTTATGGATTAAATATCTTTGCAGTTCAAGCACTTTGTCCTCAGTGAGTTTGTTTCTCTTTTTATGTTATGGTGCACACAGTACTGTCACGCTAACTTACATAGCAGGGTTTTTTTAGTATTCCCCCTGTTACCTTTTCAAGTCCTATTTCAAGTCCTTTAGTTTCCTTCTCCAGGCTGACCGAAATGGCAATACTAAAATTACCTTCTGTTTGGTTTTTTTTATTCCTAATTGATTTTTTCTATTCACTGATTGTTCTCACTGCTAAGGACATGCAGTCTCTTTTATCATAGTTTCAGTTTCTATTTCTTCCAAACTCTGATTTCCCCCTGATTTTTTTTTTTTTTTTTCTGCTTCATGTTTGAAAAGATGATGAGTCTTTTGATCAAACGCAAATAGTGAAATAGGGAACCCGAAAACATAAATCGTTGTGTATGTAATACACATTCTTAGTGGTTACACAGCAATAATACTATTCCGGAAAAGGCAGCTTTGTAAGCATAAGAACTAATGAAATTTGTTTCCTACATATTTTTGTATAATGGTTGACCAACTTTGGTGTCTAAGATACAAGGTTCTAATGGAATCTTTTTTTCCTGGAGAAACCATTTATAAGGCTTTCTCCTATATGGATTATCTGATAAGGACTGTGCTTACACTCCAGAGTTTTCTTCAGCAGGGAACTTATGAAATCTTTATTGCTTACCTGGTTTCTAAAACTTTTGGACACTTAAATATTTCTGCCCTTGTTGTCATAATTGGTTATAAATGACCAAGCATTCTGGTTCACAAATTATTGAAGGGTGACAATAGAGAAACACGCATATAGATGAAGTAATTTTATTTCTCTGGAAACGGTGCAAAACCCAAAACTATTTTTTTGTAAGTAGTCTTCGAAGCTATTAAATCCTTTCTGGCTCTCTCCTTTAGATTGGTGTAGCCCTAAGATAACTTTGTCATTATTTTGGCTGAATGAAATCAGCATCTACAGCTTCATGGTATTTCGCTGTACCTATCTGTGGAAGCTTCAGTAGATTCTGAAAAATGTCCAACCAGCTCAGGAATTTCAGGAGATATTTAAAGTATCAGTGAGGAGAACTCGGGTTGTGATGGCGACAATGTAAGAGAGCAGGGAGGAAGAAAAAAAAAAGAAAGTCCTGCTTGTGATTTGACCACTTATGGGCATGAGAGAGGAATCTTGGATTTAGGATGAGAATTTGGATTAGTTACGCCCCTTGCTTTGCCCAGTTTAGGCCTTGCTCTTTGGAGCTATTCACTTTCAACTGTGTCCTGTTAATTTTCTAGGTGTATTGGGCATATATGTGCTGGATTTATATTCGTTAGCTTGCTTATTGGTGTTAATCTACTGCAGCACAGAATTTAGTTTGGGCTAGCTTGCCTGTTGAACATCACTCAACCCATGCCAAATCCATTATTGGTATTAAGAAACTGCTAGTTACACTACAGATAGGTATTTTAAAACTAGTTGTCCTGGTTTGAGGTTTCAGTGGCCAGTCCAGTCCAAACCTCAACCCTAGTTTGTGTCTATATACAGTATATTGCAGTGGTTGCAGGATAATTGTGCATGTACAGAAGCAAGGCTCCAATTAAAAGACAGAGCTTTCTTTCCTTACTGCAGTAATATAAAGCCATCGGGCTTTCCTGTGAGTTTTGGCTATGTAGCAAATACTTTACAAATCCAACCTGATCTGAAGTCCTTGCAAGGTTTTTTACTTCACCTGAGGAATGAATGTGAAGAAGAAAGGGGCCCATTTCCCATGAAGTCCAGGAGGATAATATTTATTGTTTAATGACTTAATTTATTTTTAAGTTTAGTAACAGAATTGAATTTGAAAACTAAAAAGTTTTAGTACTGGCATGAAACATTTTCAGTTCAGGACTCCAGTTGTTTTATTTTGTTTTTAATCTGAGTACCCAGTGAAATTTCTCTAACTGTTTATTTGAAAGACAGCAGTGGTGGTGCTGCAAGAGAGCACGATGTTCTTTTGGGGATAAGAGCCCCCCTCCTGTGCTCCTTATAACAGCTCATTTTGTCCTTTTTCAATATAGTAATTTTAGTGCTTTGGAACTTTATGGTAGTTATCCTGAATAACAGTTTCATATTTCCAAGCACAGTTTGAAGCTGCCAGGAAAAATAAACTTGCATTTTCAGCTCATTCAGAGCAACTGTAACTAGGGGTATTTCAAACTGGGGGAAAACTAAGAAATCGGAAAATAAAGGCTGGCCTGGTAATTCCAGGGCATCCTGAAATATCATTTTTATGAAGTTATATTTAAAGTGCTAAAGATATTTGAATCATGGGATGATGAGTCTTTAGTTTATAATTTTTGAAAGCTATTTTCTTTCATCTAAGTATGATTTCTTTCAATTTATCCCAATGTCTCAAAATGTCTTTTTTTTTCCTTTTTCTGTAACGCAGGGGATTCTTATATTCTTTGCCTTAAACTGTTTGCAGTTTTCCAGCTCTCTGATTTTCATCAGTTGTTGTGTTATAACCCTTGTAGCATTTGATAATTGCAGGAAAGGTTAAAATGTGTTTTAAGCTCTTAGTACACAAACACACGACTGTTCTTCCAGCTGCTGCCCCTTTTCCATCTTTCATGTCTCCAAGCTTACTGATACCTTTTTATATTGGTTGCTTTGAGGTTGTCTTTTTAGTTGTATTTTGAGCGTCCTCTGATCTAGCCTGAATCCTAACCACCTCCTCTCAAATGCGTTTGTGCTGTGACCCAAGAACAGGGTCAGACCTGTCATGTTGAGGGGCCTGGGATCTGCACCACTACTCAGATGCTTACATGTCTCCTACTGAAGTGCCAGACCTGCTTGCATTGGTCTGGCTGGTTTATTTAGTCAATATCCATTGCCTGTGCGGGTTCAGTTCTGCATCACTTGTAAACTGACTGAGCCTTTTTTTCTGGAAGTGAAAATGATTAAAATACGCAGAAATAACTGATATACTGAGTAATAAGTATGTATCAAAGTCAGACCACATCTGTCTGTCCATATTTATGAAGCCTTGCTTACTGCAAAGCTTAATAATTGATCACTTAGAAAAGTATGTTTCTCAATTTAAGAAATTGTCTTTCAATTAGATGTGTATTACGTACTCTGTTTTTTTTTTAAATCAGTGATGAATACTTCATACCTACTAAATGGGCTACATTTTCCACAACACTCGAGTGCCAGGGACACTACATCATAATAATTAGTCCCTTACTCATTTCAATTACTTTTGTAAAGTTTGCTGGATTATATCATTCTATCTGCTTTTCACTTTTCATCTTGCCTACTTCAATTGGATATGAGTTGTCAAAAAACCACAATAAATAACATTTTTCTGGCTCAGGCGATCACAAATTCATTAAGGAAATAACTTTGTAAAACACAGCATTTTATTTTAAATTACTACATCAAACGTAATTTGGAGGTACTTCAGTTTAGAATTCCTGTGGGAGTTCCCACATCATAAATTGCATAGTTGGTGTATCTAGTGAAGTTTCCTGTAAAGGAAAGTACTGCTGTAGCTTGATTTCATTTTGCTAATGTAGAATTTTGTCTTTATTATTTGTCAAGGCAATAACATTATCGGATCATAAATGCTTCAGAGCAGTAAATGGCTTAAACTGTTCAGATTTATTAGTTTTATTTAGTGTCATTCAGATTTTTTTGTTCACTTTGTTTCTTACAATTTTATGTTTTTCTAGATGCCCCGGGATGAGACAGTGTGTAAATACTGTGGAGTCAGCTATTTGATACTTCATGAATTTAAGGTGATGGAAGAAAAAGTAAAAGCAATGGAGAAGGAGATTAAATTTTATGAAGGAAGTATAGAACGGGAAAAAGGACTTCAAGCAGAATTGCAGTCTCTTTACCAAGACCTTGAACACTATCGAGCTGACAGTGAATCAAAAACAGAAAGGTCAGAGTGTATTATCTAGTCTGTTATTCTCACCTATGTGTATTAGCTAATTTCATTCCAAAGAAGTTTAAAATACAAATAAGAGTTGTCTTTCATCAGATGTAACACAAATACTGTAACAATTTAAATTATCTTTCATAGTATTCTCTGGAAGGAAGTTTTAAATTCCTTAATAGTTTAGAAAGAGCCAGTGTATTTAAAGTGAAAGAAAGGCCAGCAGGCATGTCCGAGGTATTTCCCCTGCACACACTCCCAAAGGGAAATGATCAAATATTTCATCTTATAGTTTTGGAATAAAATTGTAATATTTTAAATGAACTCCCACAATAGTGGGAGTTTCACAGTTCCAAGATTTGTACATATTGTCTCATAATAACGTGGTAAAGAATTACCAGCGTTCTTACCCTGAGAAGCTTGCAGTTTACTCCCTGAAGGGATGATACAGAATACTAAAGCAATTATGGATATCTTGGGTACTGTCTGTGGCGTTGTTCCTGTTTGTATGTGAAGATCCCAATTAAAGGAGGATTTTTGTACTCTGAAGAGCTCCAGTAGTTAACAACAGATCTCAGTGCCACATTTATATTTTTAGGGCACAATGATTAGAACTTTTAGGTGTGTTCTCTTTCAGTTTGTGCTTACAGGCTTTTGTTGTGTTCTACTTCTTTATCACATCATGATAACTTTAAACTCAGAGCAGGAAGTCATACTTCAAACATGCAGTTCAGGTGGCAGCAGTGGCTGCAGAACCCAGTGTCCACCTGTGTCAGGGTTTGTGCCACCATAATTAGAGTGCCATCAGGTTAGCAACCATGAGCTTCAAGCTAGCTTGTTAGCTTTGATTTGTCCATCCTCAGTGGTTACTTACAATGTATAAAGATCTTGGACTGAGAGAGAAATTTTTGTAGTCAATATGAACATTTTGTGATTATAATTAGCATTATGGGTGGGGTTTTTAATCTTATTTTTGCTGTAGGATTTCTGGACTGATATTTCTGGTTCCTAACTAACCTTCTGTTGCTTTTACCCTGTTTTACACCACCATGACAATATAAAAAAATTCATAATAACAAATTGTATCTTTTCTGTACTGTTCTGTGAAAGAAATACACATGAAAATAAAAAACCCACCATGCTTTGGCCTCTTCCAGACATGAAGCTCTGCCCTTCCTTTTTCCTCTTGTATTCTGGTCTTCATAGTCAAATTTAACATGAATACTATGTGCTGGTTTTCTGTATCCTAACTTTCTGTCCTCATATTTTGGAATCTATTATTATATTCCACTGATTGTGTACAGTAGGACTATAAACATTGATATTTCTAGTTGGCTAATAAAAGATACTTTATAAAAATGCAGTTGCTAAACTTGACAACTGATAAAATGATGCACAAGCAAGTGCATCAGAAACTTCTTGGCAATGTCTTGCTCATCTGAATCAAACTGTTTGCTAGAAGCTTTTTGTAAGAATGAGATTATAATTTTAATTATCACCTCAGTCATTTTGATTTTGAAGACCTCCAATAGGGGTTTGTATTCCGTGACTGACTGCTACCTGGTAGCAAGTGATCTAGAACTCATACCATGGGGCATTTTGAGTATTAAGGTGCTTTCAAGAGAGTGGTCTGGAGTGCTTTGGAAACACTACAGAAGAACCAACGTTTGTCTATAGGTAAAGCATTCAAATCCTTTTTTTATCCCCTTTTTTTGGAGAAGGGGGGATGGGGGTGGGGAAGGGGGATCACTCACTGGTAAGAATGTAACCTTACTATTACTGGATTTCGTTAGGCTTGTGTTTGGTAATACTACTAATGAAAGATTCATTTTAAAACACAAGCTTATGCGAAGTTGAACAAAATGTCTATAACTTGTAGATCATTTTACTCATTGTTTCCTGCAAAAATTTTTTTTCATTTGAACTTACCACCTTCCACCCACTCCCCAACCCCCCCAATATTCGATGGTTTTTCTTGGTTTAACATCATATTTTTGAAGAGTATATTTGCTTCTTGTTCCTTTAATGGTTGTGGGTGGCAGTTATGGTGGCAGTATTCAGTGTGTTAGAAAATGCAGTGACAGCACATTCTTTTTGCTGAGGATCATTTGCCAGAGGTAAACTTAAAATTTTCATTTAGCTGACTTTTTGTCGTAAAGCCGGAACAGTTAATAAAAAATTTTATCTCTGCATTTTTTTTCCCTTAAGGCTCAACTTGATTTAAAATCTGCTGAAATCAAGTGGAATACTTTCAGTGGGCTTTCATTGAAGCCATAAATCAGATATTATGCCTTGTTAAGTAACTTGTCTGAATATTCCTTATCTTCTCTTTATTATCCTGGGCTTCTCTTGTTACGTTGTGCTGTTGGCATAAACTAACTATTCAATATACTATCTTCTGTTTCTTGCAAGGTTGACAAATCATTCCTCCCAAGCTGCAAATGTTTATCAGAAGCCAAATATGCCTTTTTTTTTTTAATCTTTTTTTTAAAAATCTCTGCTAGACCAAGAGATTTAATCTTGTTTGTTGCAGACTGTTTCATTTGTATATTCCTTTTAGGTTAAAGTATTGCTACTGTTTGTGTCTGTGGTTAACCTTGAAAGCCACCTGGGAACCTGAGCTTTTGTGGAAATTAGTTATCCACCCTTTGGGATTTTGTCAGAAGAAGGGGAACTAACCATCATGGAGTTAACTATACTGATTCAATTTAGCTATTCATGTCTTATTCTTATTCCATGTTAAAGTTGCTTTAATTCCAGAATACTTGCATGCGAGCTATTCCTGAAGGCCCGTGGCCAGTCTGAAGTAGTAATGCCAGTCAATACATGTGCCCACTTGAGGTCCTGCCTTGTGCTCTGCGCTACTGGCTCCTCTTCAGCGAGATACTGGCTGTTGTCTGCAAGAGCAGTGATTTGTTCTTGCTTAAGCTGAAATGCTGGTGTGTCGTTTGATTAACCGTTTTTGGTCTGTTATCTATTTAAACAAATTAGTATCAGGCACTTTCATTGGGGCTTTATTTCTCTAATTCATTGGAGTTACAAGTATGATTGTATTTAGCCATGTCTCTGTGTGGGACTCTCCAGATTCCTAGAGTCCCTAGAGCTGGGTTTATTAACAGGTTTTCTCTGGTAGTGGCTTTTGACATTTATAACCCTTCATGAGGGGTACACCATATTTTTGGTCTGAATTTTGATAATTCTCACAACATCCAATAGAGAAATGTAAAATAGATTTAAATATTAAAAATGCTTTTTACAGGTATAGCAGTGCTGAATATCATGACCGTAGCAAGAAGCAAAAATGTTTTATGTTTAGATGTGTGAAGAGGTGTACAGATATCTCTTAGGGAGTCCTATGTCAAAGATCACTTGTCAATAGACTCCCGAAAACTTTTTTACAAATCTAGCAGGAGGAGTTGTTGGTTACTACCATGAGACTTATGCTCCTGAATCATGCATGTAGACGTTGAAAATTTTATCCATCAATAACGACATCTTAAAGATCACGCGAGCCTCACATTTTAGCTGGTGGAAACTATTTTTCCATAGTTGTGCTTTTTTGTGTGTGTTTTCTTGAGTTCGTTAGTTCCTACCCCAATGGCAAAACTTAATACCATGGAAAATGTTTTGTCTAAAAAGACTTTGCCTAAAATAAATCTTACTTTTTGCAACATCATTGCTTAGGAAAACAACAGCAACTACCTGGCTTGGTAAAGTCTAAACTTGTAATAAAACATTGAAGTGACTCGGCAGTGACAACAGCACGTGGCTCTACCCTTAGCTACCAACCTACACAGCAGTTTGGTTGGAATGACATGTGGTTTCTTCTCCTCAGAGACTGAAAATACTGAGAATGGGGAGAGGTACATGCTTTAAGAATTCTGTCACCATCTTAAAAATAGGCTTTGAAGGGAAAGAACACAAGGCAAAAAGGTCACTTTAATAAGTTTTTTCTTTTTTTTTTTTTTACTGTGTCTGTTTCTGTTGACTATTTAGTGATAAAGTGGAGTTGAGTTGGTGTAAAAAAAATTGCTGAGACCCAAATCTGGATACAATAAACAAAGAGGCAAAGAACTAACCTTTCCTTTTCTGAATGGGCTTTAGGGCATACAGTTGTTTTTTCTTATTATATGCCATCATATGTGGGTAACTTGGGAGATTGCACATCTTTTGACTGCTTTAAGAAGCCTGACTAATGAACAAAACATTATAACCACTGCAGCACTGTAATGTATTTTCAGAATTATATTGGTGTATCATCTAATACATAAGAAGAAAACAGTTCGTGAAGTAGTGAGTGAGTATTCTTCATGAAGCTACAGATGTTCTGCTTGAGTCTCGGGTGTGTGCTCCTTCAGTGGCTGCTTGGAAGAGACAAGTAAATACAGCAAGTGCCAAGAGGTATCAGCTGGGCATGGGATTCAGTGAGTCCCCGGGTTTCACACTCATCATTTCCCAGCAAAAGGAAATAATGCAGTGGTTTTCCATTGAATATAAGTTCTGGATTGAAATACTAAGTGAGAATATACTAGGTGTTGGATTTTTTTTCTGGGTCTTCATGCACTTAATTCTACTTTTAGGTAGCTCAAGCTGCAGTGTTCAGAAAGGCACAAGAGCTGATTTGTACTTGGAAGTGCTCTGTGTGTGAGGTTTCTGAAGAGAAGATTTGAAGTTTACTAAGAAATATTGCCTTCAACTTTTTTGTTGAATCCATTTTGTAAATAACAGTACGTACTTCTCTAACTAGCTACATGATAATTTTAGGGTGTACCATGAAAAAGCAGAATTTTGTATAATGCCAAAGTGTTTTAATGTGTTCTTTTTAATAGCTGCAAAGTGATCGGTATGTTTTGCCCTGATGGTGGTGTTACAATGACTCAGGTATGGCTCAGGCTTATGCAGAGGGCCAGCTGAAGGCCTAACAGAGCTTGTGGGACCCAGGTCCAGTGTTCACCCTCTGTACAGCAGTGAACTTCACTTCTATTCTTTAAAAAACAAACAAACAAACAAAAAAATTGCTGATAAATCTTGTCACAGTCTCAGAAGGCCAATCAGCACAGTGCTATGAAAAGTATGTTGAAGCCAGTGTCTTCCCAATAGGATCCGTGCTTCTTACTACTGATGAGCAATAGCTCAGTCCCACTCTTGATGTGTTCAAATTGTGGTTATTCTCGTTTTGACAAGGTTTTTTCTATTAACATGATTAAGCGCCAAGATTGATCATTAATAAGCAAGACAAATTTGTTCACAATGATAGTTCATAAAAGTGATTTGTGAGGTGTAAAACTGTGCAGTAATGCTCAGCCTTCTCCCAAATTCCTGAAGAAATGAACTTTCTTCTGGCAAAACAAAATTCCTTATCTCGAAGAGACTGAAACAGCAGTCAGTGGAAAATGCAGAAGACAACACGAAATCTGCATTTTTGCTTCTATGCATACTTTTCATGTATATTTCATTAAAATTTTTTTCATATTTAATAGGTAAAATTAAAATTTAAAGTTACATTTAGAAAGTTATCACAGTTTTTAGCATCTGAGAATGGTGCCACATAATGCAAAAATGGCTTTGAGAGGTGTTTACTGACAAGAAAGCTCCAGCAAAAATTCCACATCAGTCTATGCGTGCCTCCGCGAACAGCTAACTTTTCTCAGGAAATTAAAAGTGGTTCATCTCCCTCAGTGCAGGTCTTTTGGGTTAGGCATATATTTTCAGTTCTTTCTCTGCTTTTTGTTTGAACAGTTCGTGCTGTAGTTCTTGAGGTTTTCCAGTTTCAGTGCTCCCAACCATCTGCAATTACGGGGGCTAGTTCCTCTTATACCCTCGCACGGTTCCAGCACTGAGTCTGTGCACAGCATCACGTACAATGGCAAAGCCATATTTACCCGTTTGCTAGGGAGACACCAGCAGGTCATTGTGTCACTTAACCCATTGTGGACAGCATAATTACATATGAGAGATTAAAGTAATGCTTAGGTATTATTTTATTGTAACCTGGTTATGATATTCACACTTTGTCAGAGAATTGAATTTGTTTAATATCCTGTATTGCATGGTAGATAGAAGAAGATGGTGTGATGCACATTTGTTTATTTTTTTCCTTTCCTCTAACAGGTAGTCACTTATTTGTTCACACTATTCACACCATTCAAGTTAAAACTTTCAATTGTTTGGGTATAGTGAGTTACTGTCTATTTTGTGACCACTGGTTAAAAGCAAGAATGACCCATCAAGAAGCTTTTAAAAAATACTTTTTTGTGCCTCCATTTACCTCCAGTTTATAATTTGAGACTTGTAAGCTTGATCCATAGTTGTAAAATGATGTAACTGGCGTAACTGCAAAGCCTTAAACAGTTTCATTTAGTCCATACTCAGATAGAATGTCTTGCTGAAATCCACAGGGGTTCTGCTTTTATTATGTTTTGAAATGAAATTTGAAAGCTTTGTGGTTATTTATGGATGAAGGTTAATATATAGAGTGCATGTGCATACAGGACAAGGTGTTACGTTCTGGAGTTCTCTATGGCCACTGAGTGATGAAACTTGGATGGGACCAGAGGGTGAACTCAGGCTAATCCTTGAATACCGAGACATCTGTTTTCTCTTCTGTTTTTGACTGCCTTGTGCGCTTGACTTGGCTTTTAAGAGTGCAAGCGGAAAGGTGGCTACCCAGATTAAAATCTGGGGTAAGCTCTTTGACCATGGCTGCATTCTGAAGGATTCTTTAGTAAGGGGAAGAGATGAGTAAGGTCACTTGCTGCTCTAGGTCACTGGGCTCTGTGAATTTGGCGGTTGAGGAACCTCTCATGAGAGGGAAGATACACAAAAGGGTTCTCGTGTTTGGTAAGAAAGAAGCAGTGAAAAGGTACGTTTACTTATATTGAAACTGGTTTAGAATTCAGAGGAAGAATTTAGTTTCCATTTGCATTCAAAGATGTAATAATGTATGTAACAGAGTTGGCTTGAGCAGTAAGACACTTGTCTAGTTTGAAAAAAATCCAAACACATAAAACAAAGTATATTCATATCATGTTATGGAAATGCAATGTATTGTCTTCCTTCATATAATTATATAGTATCTGCTGTACCTGCAAAGTCTAGAAACTAAGAAAACTTCTGCTTGGGAAACTTTTGTTTGAATTTGCTGGTGCAAATCTGTAGTATAAGTAAAAATTCAGCTATAAATTTGCCTTGGCATCTTTTTTTTTTTTATCGAATTACTCATAACTTTAATATATATATATGTATATATATTTTTTTAACTGAATCAATATAACTCCACTGATTTCTAAGGAGTTATTTCTGAGTTACACTGCTCTGACAGTACTGAGTATGACTGCTATGACTGAGATTATGTAAACTGTAATTACTGTAGATGAAATTGGTAGCTGGATTGGTAGCTCTGGGAAATTAAATCTTGAGTTTCTTCAAAGATAAACTTTGAAGTGCTTGTGACAAGGCAGTTATCTTTCTATCATTGTTTTTTAGACCTTTTCCAGAGATTTACCTTTGCAGAGCAAAACTTATCCAGGCTGTCTTCGTAATACATCTTATATTCTGCTGAGATAGTAAAGATAGATAACAATTAATGCAAGATTTGAAATGATTGTCAGCCTACATGGGACTTGATGGAGACCTTCACAAAGAGCCTCTTGATTGGCTGTCAGAGATAATTTTCATTTGCTGTCAAATTGACAGCCTGCAATCAAGAGGTGAATGATTCTGTAGTGGCACATGAAAACTATTAAATAATCATGTCTTAACTTGAATAGTCTTTGCTGAACCGAATATAAAAAAAGACAGTGATGAGGAAGCTTGTGGATGATGTTACGTGCAGTGAGTTTCAGACTCTGCAATTTTATACATATGCTATGCCAAATTTATGAATGAATAGTCAGTTTCTTCACAGGGATGGATGCACACTGACTTGTCTGTTGGAAGGAATGCAACATACTAAAATGAAAATGAGCAACTATTGGCTCAGCGCAGGTCCTAGAGTTTCATGGAGCTGAAAATACATAGTGAAACTTTTTTCATTGACAGCATGTTCTAGCTGCCCCTGGGCATACTGTCCCTGCTGCCTCCAGGCAACCAGGGATGCAATTCCTCACTTGGCTTTGAATGGGTCCCGCTGGAGCTCGTACAAGGGCTGTGTACCGTGGAGTCTGCAAAGACAAGGTTATTTCTTCTGATTGTAACTTCTGTGAAACACGTCGTCTTAAATTCGAACAAACGTGGTAATTGCTCTTGTCATTACTTTTAGGACAAAGAGTATATTTGTTTGCTGGCAAGAATCCCTTGCAACTACTTCTTTATTTTTCTCATGCTATTCTTTTCATTGTCAACACGAGTAGTTAACATGTTATAATTCAACTCCCACTCTGGGCAGGCTTCCTTCTGTATTCACCAAGAAAGTATGCTGGCTGCAAAGACAGGATGCTAATTTTCACAGTTCATGTGAACTATAGGACAGAGGACAAGATCAGTATGTTCTCACGATTCTCTCATAATGCCAGTATTTAATGATCCATTGAACTTTTGCCTTTGTGCTAAACATCACCAAAATAACATGTTTATTTTTCTTCCTTCTTATGATGATGATAGTAGACAGAGTGGAACTGTCTTGCCTTCTCCACCTGTTCTTTTGTGTGTGAATGACCAGAACATACTGATAATGTCCCTTCGCACTCTGAGGCTGTGGTTCTGTGCTAACCTCATTATATCACATCTCTGGAATGGAAAGAGTAAGAAAACGTGTCTGTATGTACTTGCAAGTTTCTTTTTTAAACCAGAAGATCTTCAAATATTGCCTACTCTGGAATGAGTAAGATTAGAAAATGAGCATCCAGTTTTCCATGGATTCTGAAGTTTTTATTTGCTATTGCTCTATTGCTCAGTGACAATCACTTTTTTTTTTTCTCAAGCTATAGTTAACAGAATATACCATCTGTGAAGGTAAATTTGAATTTATGTGAGTGTTAAGCAGATGGCCATTTCCTCATTACTCTGTGGCACCGATCTGACTCTGCTCCCACATGCAATCAAACAGATTTTTCAGATTCTTTTTCTCCCCTCCTGCCCTTCACCCTCAAAAAATTTAAGGTAGGTATGGATAAATTTTGCTTGCAAGGTAATGCCAGAAATGTCTTCAAGTTTTTTATAAGTTTTATCTTTCTATGTTTTTTTTTAATTGTGGGTTGTTTGGGGTTTTTTCCTCCTGTGGTCATAGTTGAGCCCAAACAACTTGTTTTGTAACTACTGGGTGTTCAGTTTTGGTTTTCACACAGCTCTACAGATCCAGGTTTCTTTATCAGGACTTATATTTTTTTTTTTTTAAATTGCATTTTGGTGCAGATCTGTTGTAGATGATCTCTCTGATAATAGTAACTAATGCACATAAATATTATGGCTCATTTTTTATTTATAATTTTTTACTATACATCATTCTCATTTTCTTTTGCTTTTCATCATGTAAGGAAGGGCTGAGGTAATGCTTCAGCCATCCTTTGGTTTTGTAAACTATTTGTTGATTCAAATATTAATTATTCACTCATGATAATGAGTCACCAGTTGATAAATAGGTCACTTACTCTGCTTGCAGCAGGTTAACAGTAAGTGTGGAAAACTTAAAGGGACTGGTGTTTAGCAGTTGCTTATTGTACTTGTACCTTTGGGGATAGAAGTGTGTATTAGAATGGTTATCTACAGGAAGCAGAAGAGAAGAAAGATGTACTGTAAACTGGTAGTGATGTGCTACGTGGAATTCTTTCTGTGCATGTAACACAGGAAGGGAATTGGATTCAGCTGTCTGTTATTCCCGTACAATTCATTTCATTACAGTTGCGGGAATAAGTCCCAAGCTGTTGAAAGAACAATGTTTAGACTGTATTTATTTACACTATGATAGCTGTGCTTGAAAAACAAACAGGTCAGAGCTGCTGCTATAATGAAAAAGTTCAAAAGGTAGATTTTAGAGGCAAAGGAAGACTTGCAGGTCAGCTCTCTGCTCTGTTGAACTGGGCGGCTGTGTTTGCAGGGGCTTGGAGTCCAGCATGAAGGTAGGATGTATCCAAAGCAAGCGTGAGAGCAGCATGTGCTGCTGTGCACAGCTGTGGGGTGATGGAAAACTCCCTGTGCTTCCCACGGGCCACCCTCCTCCTTTTCCTCCTCCTCACCTGTGAGCAGGTGATGGTGGTAAAGGAAATGCTGGGTCAGTTCTCCTGTGTCTTATCGTGGGCCTGGGTTTTATTCAAAATGCATGTACAAAACTTGAAGCAATTAAACTGAGAAGATTGTTCAGGTGTTAGCAAGTGCACTGGACAGCCACCCCTGAGCAGGCAGCATCTCTGCGTGCTTCCAGATGACCGCAAGAACGTGCAGTCTCCTCTACACCTGGTGTGGGCATGGGCTGACTGCACAAATGAGGCTGTGAGAGTGGGAAATCCCATCGTTGGGAAAAGTCCCTGCTGGATCAGCCTCATTTGATGAGGCATCTCATTTCGTTCCCCCTTTTTCTGGGTGGGTAGTGCTGCCGAGACAGAGCACAGGATGCCCCTTCTCCCCAGTGGGGTGGCTGAGGCAGGGGCTGGGTAACCAGCACTGCCTGCTGGCTGTGAAACAAGCTGTTAGTCTACGGTGGTGAAAGAATGTTTTTTTTCCCAATTTTGTACTTATTATACATCTTTAATTGAATATTCTTGTACATAATCATGAGCATGTATCACATTTCTGTTCTTTTTTCCCCCAGCACAGATATTCTACTTCTGCAGGGTCATAATACCATTTAAATAAGCAGAATTGAAGCAGAGATGTGGCAAACATTATTTGCATTTTGAATAGGAGGGAGGGTATATAGTGAATTTGTGAGTCCTGATAATAGTAAGCTTTATTTTTTTCCCTTGATCCCAGATTTAGGATCTTTTTTGATGTCAGATTTGATGTAAAATTTGGAAAGTCTTCACCTGCACTGTAATTTAAATATCCATTATGTGTTGTTGTGATGAACACCTGGAAGACCAAGGAGGAGAAAGCATGAAAAAACTTTGCAGTCTATTCAAGGCAAATACTTAGAGAGGGGTGTTGTGACAGCTTCTCCTTTGTTCCTCTTCTGTAAGATGATTGCTTGCAGGCATCCCAAGGGGTGTCAGGAGAGGGAGAGGAACCCAAAGAGAGTTGAGGCTTTGGCAGGAGGCTGACACCCAGCCAGAATTTGTCAGCTAGAGCCACCAAATCATTGCCATCCTACTGTGACTTGTGGTAAAAACAGTGTTTGGAGCCTAAAATCTGTTGGGTGGTTTGTTTTGTGTGTGTGGTTTTTTGTTGTTTTGGTTTTTTGTTTTTTTTCTCTGAAAGGAAGGGAGGAAGTACAGAAAATAAATGTGTGTTTTTTTCTGGCAGATTGTGGGTCAAGCTGGGAATGTGGAAACCTAGCTCTAGTCCAGAACTTCCGGCTGTATCCTTAAGTCTTCTTTAATAAAAATGTAGGAAAATGATCTTGCTAACTTGATATTTTTGACCATTTCGATGCTGATGTCATTGCCTGAGTACCTAGAAGTAACATCTGGTAGAAACATTTTTTTGTGATGAGTTTCTCTTTAGCTCTTTAAAATGCTGTTGTTGAGCAACAGAAGCCTAAATTCCAGTTGATGTAAAACTAATGGAAGATATATATTTTACACGTGTATTGTTTATTATTTGCTAATTAATTCAGCAGTACAAAAGTACAGTTCCATGATCATGAATGCGAAACTCAAGGCAAAGGGAAACAAGAGTGACAAATTAGGATTGATCTTTTGCAAATATCTGAAATCAAGAAATAGATAAACAATCTGAATGTGAAAAAAAATTACAGTAACAGTAACCAAATATTTAGTATTTGCTGTTGGTTGACTTTAGATAATTTCCCCTTCAGCTTAGATGAGCTCTCCATTACCCTTTCTCACCCATCCTTCTAGTTGTGTGTTGAACCTACGCAGCTCATTGTGGTATTGCCCTGCTGGGACAAGGTACCCACTGTTTAGGTATTGCAGCCCCTACACTGGGTACCCAAGTTGAACTTTAAACTGAGATTTTCATAATGGCATATGTGTTTTTGGAGGATGAATGAATTCTGTGTTGCATCTGTGAACGAACACTGGATTCTTAAGATATTTAAATAGTATTGCCTTTGAGCTGATATTGGACACAGACATTTCCACATTATTTTACGAATATAGCATGAGTATTATTTTGAAAGAGTTGCTAAAGGGACTCGTACAGTGGCCAGAAGATTTGATTCACTCCATTTGAAGATCTGATACTTCAGTCTGAAAAATGTGATTATCATCTTTGAAAAGACTTTCAGCATGTTTGTAATTTAAAGCTGAAACAAAAGTTAGAGGTTGGTTGGTAGTGCAAATAATAATTTCTGACTGTTTTATTTACATCTATAGAATAAAAACGCTAACAGTGGAACTTAAAAACAAACAAGATGAATTAAAAAATGTGAAAGAAGATTTGCAGTATTTCCAAGAAGAAAAGGAAACTGCCTATAAGCAATCACAAGTGCTCAGGTGAGAACACAGAAAGAAGTGCCCTTGTTGTGCCTCCTGTGGACATGTATTGTCAGTTGAGAGGATTCAGTGGAGATGCAGGCACAGGCAGGGAGAATGCTGTGAGTGAGAAGTGTTTGTGACCAGCCTAGTGTTTCTTGCTTCTACAGAATATAGCAAGATGCTGTAGTGTTAGCAAATGTAACTGGAAAATATCATTGCTGATTGCTGATGTTATTAGCAACAGGATAAGTTCTTTACAAATTTAAAAACATTAATTAACACTTAAAAGTAAGCTTGGACATAGTCATTGAAATGTTATTGCTTTGATTTCTCAGTAAAAAGTGATTGTAGAGTTTTCTTAGTTTGTACGTATACTTTCTAAATCAACATTTAGAAGAGAGAAATTTCTTATAAATATATTCAATGTACAACATTTCATACACTGAATTATTGTAACCCAATATGCTATGAATTATTATATAAAAGAAGAGTAGTTGTCAAGTTTACTTTAGTTACCAAGTTTACAAATAGTATTTTGTCATATATCTGGTATTATTTTTGTCTTGCAGAAATACACTGGAACACCATTGCTCAACTCTGAACAAGGCTGTCTCACTGTTTCCTTTTATTAGAAGTGAACTAGACAGTATTAAAGAAGCAATCTCCAGTAATCTAGAGAACTGGGCTGCCCTGAAAGAAGAAATTTTTCTACAAATAAAAACTGTTAGCAAAGAAGCTTTGACAGGTAAATCATCATCTTGCAGTAATTTTGGGCAAGATAACTTTTTTTTTTTTTGGTAGTTGAGTGTAACACAGTAAATTAGAAGGTAAAGTTAATTAGATTAATTTTTAATTCTGACATTAGTTTATCCATGTCCAAAGTAGCAGAAGACGCTATCTGCTGCTGTGTCACCACGTGAGTGGAGTTGATCTCAGTCCAGTCCCTGTTGGATTAGGGTGCTGGACTAGCTGTTCAGTCAGCCAAGTCAGACTGAAATGGAAGTAATCGAAATACTTACCAGGATTTGAAACATAAATAATATACATACTTAGGAGCATATGGATATGACTGCAACACAAAGGCCTGGAGATACTCTCATTTACCTTGTGTCTCCTATTGCCAGTTTTTCCCACATGCTTACATACACACGGGATACTCTACGGCAATGGTATAATATCCTTTTGTGGAGCTGCTTGAGGGTCCTCTAGTGCCACCCCCTCATTGCGTGGGCAGAATCCACCTTGTCCCTTGAGCAACCCACTGAGTACACGTCAAGTTACCTTGAATGCACGAGCCACTGCCTAGGAACAGGCCTGCACCCAACATGTAGCAACTACTCCCTCCTTCCGTTCCTTAATAAGAACAAGTCATACCCAAATACAGCTGTCTTTATCTGAGGGGTCTTTGGGATTGAAAGGGGCACGGAGCAGTGGAGCAGCCCATGGGCTGAGAATAATTCACTTGGCCCACAGCCTGCTTCCTGCTCAAACAAGGGCAGCCTTCAGGAAAAGGGAGCAAGTCACAACTGATGGCTTGTTCGTGAAGGTCGTGCCCAGCCCTCAGGCTGGCGGTCAGACTTGAAAACTCAGATTTATCCTTGAATACCATTTTTGCTCTGCCTCAGTTAAGAGATTAGTTTTGCTGAGAAAAGTGTGCAGTGGTGTAATTACAGACTGTACCATCCAGAGTATCAAAGTTCACTTTTGCAACTTTAATGGTCTTTGGACATAGTTTTCATATATGTATTCCTTATAGTTTTTCAGTGTGCCCGGTGTGTATGAGTTGATGAGCTGCTATTTGCTCTGGAGTTTAGTTTTAACAGGGTTATAAGGTAGCAGTGAAGTACGTGTGCTGATGTCATGCTCTCTGTCCTTGTGAGAAGGGACATAAGGGCATGGTGGGTGATGTGCATCTCCTAAATCGCTCCCCGAGTGAAACCATGTGAACTGCAGTGCAAATTCACAGCTTAAGAGAAACCTGCATGCCCAGAGCTTCATTTTAAATAATAGCTCCCCAGTAGCCTATGCTTCCTGTGGAATTAGAAGTAATTTTTAATGTTTTCAATGATTGCTTTGTTCAGACTGGAAAGAAATAAGTGGGGCAGCTGTGCCGCAGGAAGGAGTAAGCACGCATCCCACTGAGAGCGCCTGGGTCCCAGCAGAGAGTTTGGGGCATCCTGAGCCCAGGCAGAAGGGCTTGTGCCTGCTGAAGATGAGCGTAACTAGAAAGTCACTCTTTAGTATTCAGTTTTTGTGAGAACAGTTAATTTAAATGTCAGTGTCAATATCACGCGTTTTGATTCATGACTTCATCTTCTAATTAGACTGAGCATAGAAAGTATTGTGTGCCCCTGAGGATTCCTCTCTTCCTGTGCTCATTCTTGCCTGCTGCTAGCTAATAAAGGGAGTATGAACATGCGTTTCTGCAGACATCTTCGGGTTCAAAGAGATTCATAACACTTTAAGGCTTCTTTTCTGGAGTATTCCTTGTTTTATGTGTTGTAATACTGCAAATATATAGAATATCTGTATGGAAGCAGAAGTGCAGCCTTTCAGATTCTTATAATAATTAATTATATGTGCCATGCCAAGAATACATGCCATGTATCCCTGACTGCATTCAGCATATCCCACTGAGAATAGTGCCACATGGTGAATATTATATACATCCTTAAATTTAGCTTTCTTAATCAGAGCAATTTAGCCCCACCTTTTTCTTCTTTTTTTCTTTTTTTTTTTTT
>VXAK01020999.1:27120-101178 GCA_013399435.1 Arenaria interpres
TTATTGGCTTGAGAGTGCCATTCAAAAGCTTTTATGTTCTGTTTTATGAGTTGTTCATTATTAACATATGGTAACATATTAACATCTGGTGGGGTGGGTTTTTTTTTTATTTTACCTTACTGTCTTTGCAGCAAGCTTTTCAGAACTTGTTTTTCATTCAGATTTTGAGAAGAAAACTGTTACATGAGATGCAACTCTATGCCTCCACCAGTTTGCTTAGTTAGTTTGAAAATAGCTTATAAAAGCCCTCGTATATGTACATTATTTAGCCTTGGTTAATTAAGAGCAAGTAGAAGGAAGTATATGAACTTAAAATATTTTGGTATTTACATTATTTAGTTTAACAGTAAATGGATTTAAGTGTGGACTAGTTAGGAAAGATTTTAGTAATGGAAGTATTTGTGCCACAGGAAGAAAGTAAAATTTGCACGAGTGCAGCATATGAAACATATGTGATAAGTGACTTGACAATAGAATTAGACTTCATCTAACTTGAACATTGTGATTATTAATGTAAATAGAAGTGATACAAGTTCCTTGGACAACTGAACATTTAGGGCTGTAGTTGGAGAAGGCACAGAAAAGAATTGCAACTACTTTTGGAAATATTCAAATGCACTCATTAAGGATAACTGAACTCAGGAAAAAATATGAAAATGGAGGAGACACTCTGTACCCCACCGATGATTTATTTATTTACCTTGCAGTAAAAGCTACCTGGGAAACTTCCTGGGCACAGCTGCTCTTCCATGTTGAAGAGCTGATGAGAGATAAGAGTGACAAAGCCTGTCTTTAATATAATGAAGATGCGCTTTGTGATGAGTTTAACAGCAGTAGTCATCTAAGGAGAGAGAAAATAAAATGTAATACACATGCCCAAACATCTTCTGAATGAAAAATTTCAAATTGAGCTTTAGCTCAATATCTTGATATCTTCTCAAAGTAATTTTAAAATGAGTCTGCAATTGTTTTTTTATGTCAGCAATGGTTTGTGTGTCATCTTAAGAGAAAAAAGCTTGGATCCAAATATCTCAGTCACCTGTTGTTATTTCATGTGGATTATATATGTATTTTAATTTGATTTTGAGATCTTAGAGGAGATCCATATTATTGCTTAGAATAAAATTTATCTTATTTGTCAATAATATGTGTTTGGCTAAGTACAGGTTATCTGTGTAGAGAGATATTGCACAAAGGATTTCTTTTGGCCATCTACGTTCAGAAGTATTGCTAACGTACATGGTTTACGCTGATCCATAACCAAACTAGGGTTATAGAACACTGAAGTCCTGAGACCGTAAATCAGTTGTAATACTTTTTAGCAAAGAAAGTAAATTTGACAACAGTTGATATTTTTTTTCTTTTTCCTCCTCAGAAATACCCAAATTGAATCAAAAACTAGCAAAATCCCAGAGAGAGAATGAATGCCTCCAAGAAAAGGTAAAACATCTGACATTGGTGGCTGACACAGTTGAGCTCAAAACTCAACAGCTTCAAACTTCACTTCAGCAAGGGAATGAGCTACAAAGTAGGTGCCGTGAACTACAAAAAGAAACATTAGGTAAGATAATTTTGACATTTCGAGCAAACTTCCAAGTGAAATGAAACACAAAAATTTTTTTTTTAAAAGCACCTAAGTTGTGGCTGTTACCGTGAAAGCACTCGACAGCTCAACTCGGGCCCAAATAAAATGTAGATGTTGTGCAGTCAGAAAGACCGTATATCATTCTGCAGAGTCTCTAACCCTGCTGGGAACATGAGTCAGCTGCGTGGGGGGAAAAAAATGAAGGAAGGGAGGAAAACAATGAAGATGGTGGTAATACAATTATGCTGTTACTTGTCAATCTTATGTAAAGCATCAGGGAGAGGGCTCTGAGATTTTAAAATTAAAAGACATGCTCTCATTTTGAGTGGAAGGCCAGGCAGGATTTTTGGCTATCAGCAACAGAACTGAAAAATAGGTCAGGCTAAGCTGGTCTCTTTTCTCTTAGGTTCATTAAACTTGAGTCTGTCTGAAGATTTGCCCTTGATAGTTTGTCTCAAGACTCTGGAGAGTCCCTTTGAAACAGTAAGAGCAGTGACAGCACTTGAAATTATAATAGCTCATGAACTTTTTTGAGACAATGATGCATTGCAGAAAGATTATTTATATTAGCATCTCCTGAATCTCTTTTCTTTTTAAAGCAATATTGCATTCATAGTGCTGGCTTAGAGGCATTTTAAGACCTTCAGAACATATAGAGGTGGTGCTGTTCCGGGCACGGTTTTGAGTCATCAAATTGGCATAGTAATTACCATGCTGCCTTATGCACAGTATGTAATGTCAAATTTAAAGCAGTAGCACTCGATGTTAGTCATGATGAAGTAATTTCACTGATCCTTCGATACCAGTGATAATATCAAATGTGAGACTGCAAAGTAGAAGGCCACAGATACCATCCAATGAGTTATTAACCCATGTTGCTGAGGGCAGCCTTTATTTTTGTCACTGTATAACAATACCGTTAGGAAAGCTCCAGCAGTGATGTGTTTGAATGGTAGAAATGAGCAGATAACTCTACGGCATTTTACAGACAGTGTTTGTATAAGAAATAAATTCAATATGTCTTCCTTTTTGGGGTATTTATTCAAAAAACTAACTTTGAATGAATGCAAAATCAGTTAGATTTTGCTCTGAAAAGATTCTTCTGTGGATTATTCACAGCATTCACTTTCGTCTGTCTTTATTCTTGGGGAGTTGCTAAGTGTTGCAGCATCTTAAAATCTTGATGATATTTTTTAGTAGGCTCAATGTCTGACTGTAGCTCCCTCTTGTTACTTAGTCCTCTGTTCAGAGTAAACTGTAGCAGGCGGGAATTGGGAAGAGGGTCACCTTAAAAGTGTTTAGCTGTTAGTCATTAGCCACAATATCTCATTCTGAAGACCTGAGTAAATAGAAAGAAATGCATCAATTCTATTTAAATTTCGTTTTTCAAGAAAATCTTGAACATTCTGTTGGACAGTGTGGAAGAACTGTATGTTTTTCTTTAGTTTGTATGTAAAAATCACTAGGACAGATTTTTTTTTAGAAATCATGAAATGAAATTCTGGTAGTACAGAATTAATATCTGCTGTGTTATTTTTTATTTTTTTTGCAAAAAAGGAAACAAGCTCAGTATTATATGCACATTTTATATGTATTAAAAATATGTATTATATATTTCAGAAAAGAGCCTGGGTACAAAAGTAATAATTAAAAAGGAAAAATTCCAAATAAGCTCAAGATAATATCACTAGAAAAGATAAACTAACTAGTTGCACTCTTTGACTAAATCATGTTGCTTGTCCTAAGAGCAGGAGGTCAGCTGTGACTCCTAATGTTTTACTTGAAGCTTGTTTGGAAAAGATGCTAAAATTGCATTCATTTTTGTTGAAAAGACAAGTGTGTTTCTCCTCCATTAAGAGATTCATATTATATCAAAATAATATGTGTATATGTCTAACTGCCAGGTTTTACTATTATAATGCCACAGTCCGAAATTTGGAAATTACATACTTATTCTATGTGTTTTGTTTCTTAATGTTCACTTTCTGTCTTTACTTACGCTGAAGTAATCCTAGAGATGGAGCTGAGAGGCTCTTACTGTGCTAGAAATCGCTCAAGCAGGTAGTATCTCTCAAAAGACGATGGCCAAGGTGACTGGCTCAAAACCGGCAGGTTCCATGGTAAAACTAATAGCAGTGATTTATCACTGTTGATGAAGCTTTGTTTTCTGTGTTATGGGGTAGCACTTACAGAAACAAAGTTTGTTTGGTCTTTATTCTGGTCTTGTGCCATGTGAAGAAACTGTCCAGAAGTTCATTCCTACAGCAGTCTGGATATCCTACTAGAAATGCCGATAATCGCAACGATTTGTATGTCACTTTGAGGATGACTGTCACAGACACTCTGTTCACCAATGTTTTGGTGCACACTTCTTATGTGCTTATGTCCTGTCCTGTTTTGGGGACACTGCATTCTTTAAGAAGCAGTGAATGTAAAATGGTCAAATACTCATTGTGCCCTACTACTTGGCTTTCTTTTGTGTTCAGTATAAATGAAAAACTTGTTTCTGCTTTCTTTTTAGGAATATCTTATTCTCTGTATAAATAGACACAAGTACTGATAAGTCATAAGCAGTTAGATCATTTATTATTTACCTTTCTCTAGAAATCTGAGTTTCTGCAATATTCAAAATAGGTCTACCACTTGCCTGCCTTGAGAAAAATATAATTAAATTTGACATGCATTTTTTAGTGGAAGAATTAGTCAAAATAAAATAATCTTAGTACAAAATTAGCTCCTTCTTAAGTATACTTTGACATTTTATTTGTGTTGAAAAATGTTTTAATTTTTTTTAATACAAAATAAAGAACTCGCCAATGACACAAATTGTCAGTACTAGTATGCAGACTGTTGTAGTTCCTCAGGAACAGTCCTTTGTACAATTTCCACAATTGTAGATTTTACTTTTTATAAGGTGCCATGTTCAATATAACTCAGATAATTTTGCACATTACTGAGTTAAAGTTTTCTGGTGGAGTGGCCGTATGTGGGTATGTGAAACTGTCTGTGAATTCAGCAGTAGTTCACATGCATTCTTGGGAGCTGGAATGTTGGCACTCGCTGCTGCTGTAGAAAGGCTAAAGTCCATTTAATTCAGCATCCTGTCCTCACCCCTGAAAAACACGGCGTGGTTCAAAGGAGGGAGCAGGAACTCTAGAACAGCAATTAGAGGATAATCTGTCTTCCTTACGTGTCTCTTCTTGATCTAAGAGGTCCTTGAGCCTAATAAGGCAATCTTTTAAACTTTGAAATATGTGGTTTATTGTCGTTACATAAGGTATTTGTATCGTTACATTTATGCTAATATGAAATTTACCCTTAGTTAGAATTCCTTTTTCGATTTTGTAAAGCTGTTTAACTTCAGAGGCTTCTATAAGCAATGAGTTCATAGTTTGTTCATGCTTTCTTCCTGGGTTTTCCCAACGTTTAACTCTATGGAAAATTGTCTTTTTCTTATGCTAGAAGACCAGAGAAAGGTGCTCCCGGTGTATAACTGTTTATTTTTTTAAAAAAATATTATTTGGTGTGTTATACATATTTTTTGAGATGCTTGCATAGCTTTCTGGCTCATCTTCTCAAAATCTGAATTTACTTCCCAAAGTTGTTGCATCAGACCATCTAATCAAGCAGTTGGTTATATTTAGGTTTTAATTTCTTGCCTTTAATTGATACTGATATTAACTTAGGGGACTAACTGTAGTACATACGAGTGCCACATTGTGAGCAGGTTCAGGCTAGCTCACATAGAACATCTCTACTTTCTGTGCTGAAAAAATCTGAGCTTACAAAGGAGTGCCTGTTCCAGAGGCCCTATTCCAGTTCGTGGATCATCTTGCCCTTTTCTTCTTCTTTTAAATTTTTTTTTTTTTTAAAGTATTGCTGTATAAGAAAACTAAGATTGCTCAACATTTCCTATAAGATGATTTCTGGTTTCAGTGGCTTAAAATATTGCCAAACTTAACTAATCAATCGATTTTTTTATTTTAATTCCAGTAAAAATGGTCACAGCTTTCACAAGATGGGATAGCTGGAAAAGTCACTGGATTTTATGATGTCTTACTCTGCAAAAAGTTTCTTGAAAACCCCGCGAACCTTCAGTGCTCTGAAAATGAACTCTGAGACAGAAGGTTTGACAGTGTTCTTGACACAGAGAACCTAGTTAGACTGACTTCTAAGCCTTTGAAAACTGAACAGGTATTTGTTGGTGTGGTGGCTAAACTCTCTGTGGTTTTGGTTTTGTGAGTCTCCAGAATGCAAGCGCTGGGCAACACGTTCCCAGGCCTTGCTTGTTGTGTGCCGCTGGGCAACAGGAGAGCAAACAAGGAGGTTGTCTGCACTGTGTGCCCCGTGCTGAGCCTGCCGAGTGCCCTGGCGCTGGGGAAGGGAGCAGCCTGGAGGGATGGGGCAGAGACCAGCCTGGGAGGGCAGAGGTTGGAACGTTGTGACAGGGACATTGAGGAACTTGGCGTGCTGCTGCTCTGTAAAAGAGCTGGGGAGCACACACTGAGCAGGGAGATGCCAGTCCTGAATAGCTGGAGTTCTTTTGTCCCGTCTGGCGACAGACACAGGAATCCTGTGGGGAAAAAAAAAAGTATGTGTTTACAACTTGAATGAATATTTTGTAATGCATAGTTAATAAAGCATGAAAAAACAGCTGATATTTATATATGTTTAACTGCAGCACTTGCCACAATCACTAGTGCAGTTTTTGAGTGTTGCACTGTTTGTATATTCTCCTGCACCCTAGCCTGTAGACCATCGTTCTTCAGTGAGAAGCGTGATCAGGCCCATTTCCTTTTTGGTTCGAGACCCGAAGTCTACTCTCCTGTTCTTGTTTTGAATCATCCCCAGAATCCATGGTCATTGCAAGGTATTATAGAATAGTGTTCACAGAAGGAAACCAGGGAGATCTGCTAAAAGAAATAACTTGGTTTGGATAAGGTAGCTGTGCTGTGTGGTGACTGTGAAGAAGGTGCTTTCAGCAGCACGTGTCGAGAAAGAGCTAATGAGCGTGTGACTGGAGTCAGTGTCCTCATCTCTGCTGCAGCCAGGGAAGCGCAGCTTTCTCCAGAACGAGGAGAAAGATGACTACAAAATGCTGTGTGGTTACGCACAGCAGGTACAGAAGGAAAAACGAAAGAGTTTTTCCTTTTTGCCTCTGGCCTGCTTCCAGATGAATCATAAGATTAGCAACGGTTTGTTGCATTGTGTGTCCTCAGCTGAGCAACAGCTCCCGTGTCCTTCTCGGGTGCTTCGGTTCTAGTTTCTATTCTGCTGTTGCCAGTGAAGGGAGGGGAGCGTACAGCGTGTGCTTTCGATGTTACCCAGTGTGTCACTGGAGCAGATCAAAGGTGTCAATAGGAGTGAGGCTGCAAACTGTCCCCTCTCCCTGCTGTCCTGGCATCTCAGTTTAGCACACACCACAGCTCACTTTCACCTCCATGCTGCCATCAGCAGGAGCCAGTGATGCTTTTCGCAAGAGAAAAGTTGATTAAAATATCCCCTTCACCTGTTTCTGATGAAAATTTCACCCTGTCCCATGGATTTATAGCTGTGTCAGCACTGCCGGTGGATTTTGTTTCTCACTTCTGTGTTTTCTGTTCTATATTTATGATTTAAGAAGCTGTACATTGTAGTTTCTCTAGGGATGAGATTGAATCCCCCTCTGATGGCTGGGTGTTTGAGGCTGTAACTGGTACCATGCACAACATTTGTGTGTATGCCTCCTTTTGTCTCTATTGCTTCCATCCTGCCTCCAGCTTCCTCTGGGAGTGAAGAGTGCTCACTGACTCTTCTTCCAAAGGGTATTAACAAGACTTGCATATCATCTAGTAAGCTTGTTGACCTTTATAGGAAATTGCAAAGTATAGACATATTAATGAGCAACCCAGGTGGTGAGTATCGTGTTTTAAGGATGGAATGTAAACTTACCATTAACTGTCACTGAGCTCTCTCCAAAATTACTTCATCCAGAATCCTTCTCTGGGTTAATTTGGGGAGGATGTTTGTGATTCAGCTCTCACCAGTTTCAATGCTCTTGGAATTCAGTGTTAATATAAGCAACTATAGAGTTCTGATTTTGACGAGTGAAAAAACTTGGGCTTATTGAACTAAATTATCATTTTTCACTTTGATGTGACATGACTGAAAGTGAAGACATGACTCTTGAAAGAAGCCTAAAATTTTAAAATATTCTGAAGAGGTTTTATTCATGCTTACATCTTTATTATTTTTTTTTCCACTGCTAACATTGATAGGAGACCTGGCCATGAGCCGCCATCTATTTTTTTTTGTATTTCTATCTACTTCAAAGGGGTATTTTGGAAGCTGCTCGTTTATGTTTATAAAGAGATTTGAAAATTTACAGTGTTGTGCAGAGCTACTCCTTCCCTCAAGAAGTCTGTGAAATGCACTGCTACATTACCTCTCTTGCTCACTTGCCCTTCTAAAATATGTTTCCAGAGAAGAGGGCTTAAAAAAAAAAAAAAAAGCATATGTAATGAGTTCACTGAAAGTTATCTCAGGGGTTAGTGTGACTGTGTGGATTCTCAGGCATCTCGGCAGTGTAATACTTGAGCAGAACGGTCACTGTGACCGCTGCTCATCATGCTATGCTCTTTGACTCACTATTTACTTATTTTGCATGTCAGGTTTCTTTTTTAAACTGCGTATAATAGAAACTTGAAATAGCAGACGTTTTGTGGAGAAAACACAAATAAAACATTGTATATGGAATTCATACAGAATATTAGGACTCTGTGAAATCTTAATGAACAGTTAAAATATTAGCTAAGCAGGTCCTTTTGTGAAGCATTTTAAAATTTATTTTTATGAATAAAAAAAAGTAGCAGTTTATTTATAATAAATCAGTTATTAAGAAGTAATAAAATGTTTGATGTGGATATCCAGAAGGAGATTGCCAGGCAGAAGAACTGCTGGCTCAAGCATTTTTATTCTACCTTTCCAGAACAGATCAGTAAAACACAAATCCGTATGTATTTGAAAAAGTCTATCTACATGGAACTCATTGCTGAGTTGGGGTAATAAAGCTGGATAGTGCACCGGTAATAAAAATGTTCTCTTTGAAATATAAAATATTATTTTCTTCTTGAAATAAGCGTAAAATATTATCTGAGTTGCCATTGTATTAAAATAAATCAGTGGGAACAAACAACGCACTTGGTTTTTTTTCTTGTATTACCTCACTTGCTCATAGTGAAAATAAATTCCAGTTAGTGGATTTATACCATATAAAGTCAGTGTATAGGAAATCAGCCAGATCTAGAGTGTCCATGGCTTGGGGATGGGGGGAGTTGATTTTTTTTTTTTTTCTAGTTTGCTTTTTTTTTTTTTCCCCACGAACTACTTTGAAGCTAATATCCCTCTTTGCTATTTAAATAGTTCACTGCTCCAGAAAGAAACCACCCTACTAGTAGTTGTGATTTGCATGTTTGGAAAGGATTTTCCTTTTTGCATCCATTACTTTGAAGAGTTTTGCGTATTTATCACAGAAATGTAAATTTTTGAATATTTCATATGATAGCAGTCATCTATAGGAGCTGAAACTAAGCATTAGTTGCTACTGTTGTTTCTTCTCATGACTTTCCAAAAATTATCTTCGTGAGTTACGTTTTGCCAAAGAGGTGAATTTGATTGCTGGTTTCATAGCACTTTTCAGACTCACAATGCATCATCCAGTTAGCTAGAGATGACAGGTCTTGAGAAATGCTCAACACAGGGTAAGGTCTAGTGAATAATTGTCTAATCAAATAGACTTGCAAAAAAAAAAAAAATCAATAATACCTTGTGAAGAGCTACAATAGCATGTGCTCCCTAAAAAGAGGAGCTGGTATCCGTGCTTTCATTTTTATTACCAGTCAAATCCTTTCCTCCACTTAATCACAGTATAGAATAATTTTTCTTCACAAAGTCATTGCAGTTTTTCTTCAGCCCGTTTATAATTCCAGGTTTACCTCTGTAAGAGTTTAAATTGCTGGCTATGTGCGTGAAATCTGTCTTTTAAATCTTTTGATGCTACTGCTTCGTAGGCTACTTAAGTTACTAAATATAAATTTAGCAGTGGTCTGCTGACATAATAAGACTAATGAGAGATGATTGAAAAATGCAGGCAGCTGTAGGAGTAGCTGGGTAGTTTGAGTGGGGAATGTTAGCACTCTTCATGGAAAGAAGGAACAGTATTTTCATCTACATGAAGTGTCTTTAATGACACTTTAAAGACCGCTTTGAAGAGCTTTGCAAATCCAAAGAGGGAATAGTTTCCTGTAGTTCTAGGTAGGCTGCAGTTCAAATATCCACTATTCATACTACAAGTACTGTTGAAATATTTTTTTTTTATTAATTCCAGCTGCAGTACTAAGAATTTGAAGGGTGAGATCTGGGGAATGCAGTGTTGGTGTTTGAACAGAATGTGACAAATGGGTTAGACGAAGCAATGGCTCATTAGCACTTTTCAGCAGTCTCTTACAGTGAAAGAGGAAGCAGATGAATACGATGGGAAAAACAGCGTCCTAGTTCTTTTCAACTAGGTATTGGGCTAATGCTGTGTTTGAGTATGATTCAGTTACAGAAGGGCCCCACTTTTCTTCTTGAGGAAAAGCAGGAATCCATGTTAGAGGAAATATATTTATTATATTTTGTTTCATCTGCTTAGCCTAAGCACTGAGGAAACAAAAAAAAATTGGTCTCCAAGGAAAATTAAGGTCAGAAGCTCTGTTTTTCTCACCTTCAGTTTTCCCTGCCAATAGGTAAGTGGCAGTATTTCAACTCAATTTTAATATGTAGGGGCAGCAGGCCTGTAGGAATGATTCTGACACATCCCAGTTAGTTTTGACTCAAAAAGGCAGGAACGTATACGGAAAATTCAGGCTTAAAGAGCAACTCCTCTGAGGCCGAAGAGTGAGCACTGACTGTGGCTGAGCAAATACCATGTAAGCAGTCTCTCTGATCTGCAGAAGTGCTTGTAATGTGTCACTCATGCACTTGGAGAGTAGGGGGAGAGAGGGGGGAGCAGGGTTTGCTGAGATAGTGTTGTTTCTCTAATTAAACATTTTGTAAGGTCTTGAAAAAGATTGCTGTCATGGTGTATGCAGTTGCTGGCTTAGTCTTTTGAGGGCACTGAAGGTGTTCCAGATTTGTACCACTCAAAAAAATTCAGGATCTAGTGCCTTCTCTTGGTTTTTCTATGCAAGCATGAAAGAACTAACATACTAATTCAGACTTGAGGTCCAGAAAGCTCAGTCCTGGCAGTGGTCAGTAACATATGCTGGGGGAGATAAGAAACAGGCGCTCCTTTTTCTGGCACATCCTCCCTGTTCCTGGCAGCCTTTAGTGATTTAGAGACTTCCTGGTGGCACTGGTCAGGTCTCCAGAAAGGATGTAAATCTATAGGGCTGGAGTCTGTCCCTGGGCCCTTTCCAGACAGGCTTGTGCTTGTGAGTCACAAACAAAAAGAAATGCTTTCTTGTGTATACAAAAAATAATTTATCTTACAGAACATAGCACATGAAATATTATAAATAAAAATAAACAGTTCTGTGTGTGCAAGGACTTTGAGTATTTAGTTTCCTTAGAAACATATGAGGCAAATTATTCCTAGTGCAACAGTAATTTTTCATGTATATATTTCTTACAGCTTCTCTAATATGCTTTTTAAATAAATGTGCTTAAGAGTATCTGTTAAGTGTATATCAGAATTTGGTCTAGCATTAGCGTTCTAAGAAAACATAAATATTTGTATCCCTGTTGACGCAGCTCACCAGCCAATATTCAGAGCCTCATAGGTTGCTCCTTACAGGGAGTGGTTCTTTGCTAAGTTTTAGAGAATGCCTACATCCTCCTGTTTCCCAGAATACTAGAGAAATGAAGCAGCAGGAGCTGGGTTCCAGTCTGTCTTGGCTGGGAATTTGTGCAGCTCTCTCCATTTCAGTCTCCTGCCCCTTTTCCAGGCTTGAGCTACCACTATTTCCCCGACCCCTCAGATTCTCTGTTTCTTTCTGCCTGTCCCTGTAATGTTGCTGGGCAGCATTTACCCCATTCTCCCTCTGCCTCAGTTCCCTTACAGCAATATTGCAGCTCCTGCATCTGAGTTTCTGTTCCAGCCAGTCTCTCCTGTGCCCGAAAGAGCTTAACTGCTGCTTGCCGTTTCCTGAATGAAGGACATTTCTCACACCCACCAGCCTCGGGGAGGTTTTGTTCAGTCTGCCAGTGTTACAAATATTATCTTGATCTGAGGTAATACAGGGAGTGTCTCACAGGGTACTTGTGTTCATGTATGTATGTACTACGTCTCTGAAAAACTTATTTTTTTCTCACTAGGTTAGTTGGGCAAAGGAAACTGTATCAGGACCCAACAGTGGTCTGGGAGTGCCTGGAGGGGAGGGAGGAAGGTGGTGGGTCCAAACTAACCTGGGGAATGGGAAGTGGTCAGACAGGGGACACCAGCCACAGCTTTAGAGCTTCAAGCTGGACCTTGGGAAAATCATGTTCAGCAGAGGGTGTTGCAGCATGGGCAGAGGCTGCCCGAGGGCGGGGGGAGCCTCCAGCCTTGGGGGTCTGCAAGGTTCAGCTGAACCAAACCGCAGATAACCCAGTCTGGTTTTGTCGGCGGTGCTCCTCTGGGCAGAAGTTTGAACTCTGCAACCCCCAGCCATCCCTCTGCGAATGCGTCCCTGGCTGAATCATAATGAGGATTTCGTAAAGCTCGATAAGAGAAAAAAATATTTTAATCTGAAATTCTTCCGCAAGTAAGAGTCACACATGCACTGAGACTAGGTATTTCTAGTCAGCAGGACTGGAGGGTGGCACGTGCAGCTTACACAGCCCTGCTGCTTCTCGGTGAGAGCGTGAACGGGACTGCCCCAGCGCCTCTTTCTCATCAGTGACCGGTATGGTGAGTCAGAGCTTGGCTTGTTTAAACCAAACTATTTGCCAGTTGTTCCCCAAACCATGCTTAAATAAAGTGAAAATGAAACTTTCTCCCTGTGCTGTTTTCTATGTGCTGTGTTGTAGTGATGTGGTTAGAAGTAGCAAATCCACTTGTTTGTGATCCCCAGCCAGGTAGTGAGAAATGGACTGTATTATTTCTGAAATTGGAAGGAGATGAACTTTGTAGGCGTGTGGTTATTCTCAGGTGGGCACAGTCATTTTAGACCAGAGACTTAGTGATACAGAACGGATTCATACCGTGACTGGCATTGACCTAAAAAAAGCTGTGCTGTTGAGTTTCTGTCTGCCAGCAGCTGAGCTGGTGCTCCAAAGGCAGAAGGGTCTCGAGTAATGACTGGTGTCTGCGCGTCTCCAGTGGCGATAGCTGTTGAGATGTTCACCTTAACCTCTTTAGAAAGTCCTAAGCACTGGCAGATGGTCTTCCTTTTCTTACACAATTATAAAACACTGAGCTTTGGTTTAAATGAGACCAAAATTTTCAGAAAGAGTCTTGGATTTTTGTAGGTTTTGCAGGAAAAGTAGAAAATGACACAGTTCTATCACATGTGCTTCTGAACTTATATCATTGTGAATCTGTTATGAATTAGCTGCAGAATTGATGGCTTCCAGCGTGGCTGCTTAGTCAGTGTGAATATAGTTCACAGTACTTTTTTTTTTTTTTCTTATTTTTTTCTCACTGAAAACTTCACCAGTTGTTGCTATTTACAAAGCAAGAACTGGAGCCTTCACTCAGCACTGTGCTGTTGGCCAGGCAGCTGGAGAGGAGGCAAACTGGGTGGCTAAATTCCTGAAACCCATTTCTGGTCAGACTCCGTGCTCAGTGTTTTGCAGACACTGGGCTGCATCTATGGGAATTTGCCCAAATAAGAGGAAACAGTTGCCAACTTTAGTGGTGGTTCTTTGTTCTTCACGCCTTTTAGTGCATGTTCCGTGCTGTGCCTCCTGTTTTTATCACAAGTCTCACTATATGGAGAATATGATACTGCTGTAACACAAAGATTTAGGGGAGGCAGTCTTTGCCTTAGCCCCTTTTTATGCCCGTTTGAAGGCAGGGCTGATCGCATGTACTGCCTGGAAGGTTACTCTTGACTGCTTAAGATGTGATAAGATCCATTGTGAATCACAAAGATAAACAAAATGAAACATGAATGATGTTGAGATGGACTTGGACTGAAGATTCTTTAAAATGTGGTAGTTCTTAAAGCTTTAGAATGAGCATCAGTATTACAAGGTATGAATGCTTTTTGTTGGTTTTGCATATTTTGCAATAAGCTTTATTTTCATTACTGGAGAACATTTTTTCATAAGCGCTTGAATATATTTTTCTTTATTCAGTGAGTTTTCAGTATAAGTTTCCTTTTGTATTAACCATTCTCCTTATTAGTTTCCTCATTTTTACTATGTTTTTCAGACTTGATTGAAATCTGTATTATTTAGTCTCTGTGGGTGTGGGTCTGATCCCTCAGACTTTTTGCTAACCAGCTCCTGTTGACTTTGGTGGGAACTCTCTCTAGAGAAGACTTGCAGAAACCAGCCATATAATTGAATCCATGTCCTTCCTCGTGAAAAACTCCTGTCCAATGCTCAGTCATTACGAAAACTTCTCAAAACAAATAGAGTAAAAGAAGGAACAGAGCTGAAAGAGACCACCCAAAGTACTAGAACCAAAATCAGCATTATCCCTCTCCTTTTCCTGTGTTCCAGAACTTCTGTCCATAATCCCACATCTAGGAAGAAGAAAAAAGACCACAGTATTAATAATTGACAGAGATCTTCCATAATAACACTTTTTACAAAAAAAAATGCCAAAAAGGGATGTGTGTGAAAAGCTGCTTTGTAGCAGCTGTCCCCATGTGAAGAAGGGCAAAGGGCTCTCCTTTTTGTGGTGTTGATCTACAGCAATTTGGTCTTAATCTGTTATAACAAAGTAGTCACATTGACAACAGCAAGTTCTACTGCAATGTTAGATTGTTCCCATATGTTCTGCCTAACATCTGCTCGGTGTGTGAAGCCAAAGTGTCTCCTTTTTCTGTAGGCATTCGGAGCCCTTTTCTTCATAAGGCAATGTCAGGATGAATGACAGGAAATTAAAGTTGACTTATTTAGCTTTGGAAAAGTGTACAGAACAATACATTATTGAAGAATGCCCAGTTGAAGAAACTAAAGTAAATGAAAGTAGCTGCAGGTGGTCTAATCTGTCCTCTGTGTACTTGGCCACAAATTCCCATTTGTAGAGAAGGCAAAGATGCCAACTCTGAGCAGCAAACACTGCAGCTTGGTCCGGTGTCTATTGTGCATTTTTTTAGTGCCGATAACAGAATTTAGACAATATAGTGACTGCACGGCTTTGGTTACAATGGGAATTTGTCAGAGAAGTTTTAAAGCAGCTGAGAGGAAGTTTTGGCAAGAACACTGTCACACAAATGTGGTTTTTAAATAGTTGTAAGTTGTCAGTGATTTATCTCTATGGGTTCTGATCAACAGCAAGCGTGGGTGCTCAGTGGCTCTTTCCCAGGGAGCTGAGGGAAAATGTGGTTGGCTTTCCAGGCACAAAACTGAAACAGTGTGAGGGTACTGAAAGGTTATAAGCCACTGGATCCTGGTGGTTTTGACAAGCAATTAAGCTACCCTGACCATTTACTGTGGTCATCCACCCTACCATCAAAGTTTGGGCACTGTTGAAAATAGCTCTGTGGAATAGCTTCAGACCACCTTCCGTCAATTTGAGGAGCACAGTCAAACCAAAGCACCTGAGGACTTGCTATCACAGGAATGGCAGGGACAAATAGGGATAAATGCAGGCTAACAGTTAGTTAGTAAATATTATTTCAGGTGTAGTCAGCATCTGGTGCATCACAACAGGGGTGCAGCCATGAATATCATCTGGGAATGTCCCCTAATCCAAGTAGGAAAAGAGAAGGTACCAGTATCCATTTCTTATTTATTCCTTCCAGAAGTCAAGTTCAGCAGTCTGCAACCCTTTTTAGCTGCTGATTCTCAGTCCTTGGTCATACCCAGCTTAGAAGGGGCAGTATGAGGAATACTGAGAAACTGTAGAATTTGACATATTTGTTTGGGAAAATTCCTTTCTCAGCCTGCCAAGCTGCTAATTGCTTAACTGATCGCCTAGGAAAACATACAGTCCTCGTGGGTTAAGGAGGAATGGGGAGAGCAGATAAAAAACCTTTGAACCAAGTTTTAGCTGACTATTTTGCAGCAAAGTTGTGGGTGCTATCAAACAGGATTACTGCTGCTGAGTACCGTGGCCAGGGAGGTGATCCCCCTCTTTGGAGGCATTTTTTTCTTGACCTCAAGCCTCTCCTAGCTCTGCCGTTGCTGCACTGCACTGTGTTTTATGGTGGGAACATATTCTGTGTCTGCTGCTGCTGAGACCTGTGTTTTTGACAGCGTTGGCTCGGTCTTCCTGAGAGGTCTTGGCTCTCCCCCAGCCGAGTGCGCGCCTGGAGAAAGTGGAACCGCACAGATCCTTGTTGTTCTCCTGACTCTCTCTGTACAGAACCTACTCTTCGCCTCTGGGGAAATGGGGCAGGGACTGGTCTGCAGAGGTAATAAATGCCACTTGGAACGGAGTGCGAAGGAAGTTTAACTTAACTTTTGCCAGACCGTAGCTTGATTTATGTGCGAGGCTTAATTTAACTGTTGCCAGACCTTTTCACTTTCAATTTCTTTTCAATATAGTCATGGGAAAACATCCCTCACCACAAAGCTAGAAGTATCTTCTTCCTATATGATGAAGAGGCGCAGTCTCTATGGGTTTCTGAGACTTCTTTTGTCTAAATGCCAATGTATGGCTCTCGGGTAGAACTGTATGTAAATGCTCTTTTTGATTCTTTAAGTTTATGAAAGTCTGAAGTAAATGTTAAGTATTCTCTAATTGAATATAGATACCAGTTAATTACTAGTAGTAGGTAACAGTAAATACAAGTGGATTATTATCTATGCTTATAATGTCCTTCTCCTTTTAATATATGCAATTCCCCAAATTCCCAGAATGTCAACTGTGTGCTGTGTATCTGTAGTTCATCTTGTCTTGAAGTTTTGTGGACTATTTCCCTCTTGAAAAAGTAAAATACAGCGTTCTGTGAAAGACAATTTCTGGAATATACTGGAGCATTAGCTTGCACCGATCTAGCTACATTTATTTAGTTTTTGCATTAATTCATTCCTGTCTTCAAAGATAAAATTATACCTGGTGAAGGTTTAGCACAAATAACCTCTTCTTCATATATTTTATGAAATAGGAAATAGAATGCTGTGTGGTTGGACACGCCTTGCTTGAGTGCAGCAGACCTCCCGTGTCTGTTGGATACCAAAAGGTGCTTTTGACAGTTCTATGAGGAATGCCAAGGAGATGGGCAGTGATTTCATAGTTTTCTTCTCTTTTTAGACCATTGATTGCTGACAAACTCTGGGGAATGGAAAATATGCATGACTATTCTTGGGTTTTGATATTATGCAAATAATGTCAAGTGTAGGAAGACTTGTGACTCTCTTCTGATCCCACTCTCTGAAAAAATGAGACTGCTGATTGCAGGTTCCCCAGGTTCACAACTGGGGAAAGTTGTGAAAGTTCTACAACTTTGACCTAAAATATTTTTCATGCAGATCTATTTGATACAGAAAAAAAGTATAAGGTATTCTTGTATTTTTTTTAAAGTGTTTCAGCACAGAACTATGGGGACTACTCTTTTCTTTCTTCCCATGCTACATCCTCAGAAAGGCACAAGTGCTTGGGAGAAGAGCCACGGGTGAGCTAGATACAAAAAAGGGTTCCTGGGCAACCGCTGCCTTTCCTGGTCCAAGCTCACACATAGACAGACCAAGAGTGCCCAGTCACTGCTGTGACTTCAAGGCATGTCCAACTACACAGCATTCCGACGAGTTATTAGCAACTTTCAGATTTCTGTCAAACAACATACAACTCGGAATTTCTTTTTCCTATTTCATAAAATATATAAAAAAGAGGTTATTTGTGCTAAACCTTCACCAGGTATAATTTTATCTTTGAAGACAGGAATGAATTAATGCAAAAACTAAATAAATGTAGCTAGATCGGTGCAAGCTAATGCTAATAGCTAATGCTATAATAAGTATATTCCAGAAATTGTCTTTCACAGAATGCTATATTTTACTTTTTCAAGAGGGAAATAGTCCACAAAACTTCAAGACAAGATGAACTACAAATACACAGCACACAGTTGACATTCTGGGCATTTGGAGAATTGCATATGTACTCCATGCACAGTAGCAGCATTTGATCAAAAAGTACAATTACAGAATCATAAAATCATTTTAGAGATGATACCACTGTGATGCTACTACAGGAAGTTTCATTTTCTAAGTGTCTTTTTTTAAAGAGTCTTCCCAGAAATGATCCTTGTGTCATTTGTGTATTCACTTCTTCAGTAGCACTCATGAGAAGTGTTTGGTGGTTTGCGGTGTTCTGCTGCTTAATGCAGAAATACTGGCACATCCATAAAATTGGCAAAAATAAATGTAAGCTTGTGGTTTTGCCTGGCCAGTGATTAAGGACATATTTTTATTTAAACAGTGTAGTTTTCTGATTCTGATTTTTTTTTTTTTTTTTTCTTTTAGGACAATTAGTCACCCAATGATAGACCTTAGTATGGGATTTTTAGTCCATGTTTCTTTAGGGGAAAAGCAATTGGAGCAAATAAACTGATTCAAAACCTGCTAGAGTTTACGTTTTCAGCATGAAGTGAATTTCCACATACATTTGGCTGTTCCATTCACTGCTCTGTTCCTTCACCATAGTGGTGACTTATTTATGAAGCATTGCCTGCTATACTTCGGGGTGAACAAAACAGAAAATTCGGTTGATAAAAGTTGGAGACCTGGAAAGCAACATGAGAAAATAGGCTACTTCAGATATAATAGTTCCTGAAATGGAAAAAAGAGTACATAATGCAAACGATGAAGCAGAGCCTGGAGGGGCGGGGGCAAAGAAAAGATCTGCTCTGCAGTCTGGAGAGGGCTTGCTGTGCTTCCCACCGTGGCCCTGGCCCTACTGAGAGGGGCTGCTTTTCCTGTTGGAAAGCATTTCAATCGGGGTTTTTTCTCTCAGAGCTTTCACCTTTATTTCCAGGTGAGATAAATTACTTGCATAATCTCAAGAATACAATTATTTTTTTTAAGAATAGCATATCATTATGGACTTTTGGATTTCCAGATCTGGGGCAGGAAAAATTCCATGTGAATTGCCGTTTGCTGTTTTTCAATATAATTTGGCAATGTTTACATTTTATGAGTTAATACCCTGCAAAAGCATTGGAAAAATAAGAAAAATAATGACTGGAAGTAACCCATTTTAGACCTTCCCTCTAATTGTTGGTTCTCATGGAATGCTATTGTTTTCTTACTATATGATTTTATATGTGTGTGTATATACATACACACACTATTTTTCAGTGTGATACTGATATAAACTATACGTGGTGAATAAACACGCTTTTTACTTTTTCCCAGCAATACTGCTCTTTTCAACCTGTTGAAAAATTGCCTTTTCTGTGAAGTCTCATGTTCCGCGGAGTAGGACAAAAAATAAAGGTGGATGACCCCAGTGTGAGGAGCTCACTGTGTGCACAGCAAAGGGTGCCATCGGTATCCCCCATGTGCTAAAAAAATGAACGGATTAACTCCCTTCTGAGGATCTGTGATGTCCAGGTCCATTGGCTTCTGTCACTGAGGGCTTCTAATGAGCAGCACTTTGTGTGAATCCACTCTCATTTATTAAAAGGCTTTTTTTCTCTTGAATATCTACTTACACTCTTCTCTTTGCCCATTTAATCGTGTGGACTCCGACCGACGTGAATCGGAGTAGAAGCTGTTTCAATGTTAAAAGATTAGTGACATGGCAGTGTCTCTAAACAATTGCAAAAATGAATGTCTCTGGACTGCGTTAATATTTTTGTGTCTGAAATGTATAAACACAATGGCAATGGTATTTTATACAAAAATATATTTTATCTGTTTTGTCATCAGTGGCAAGAGGTGAACAAGGTTCTTCTATAATTCTGCTGACTTTTGCAAGGTCTTGGTCAAACCCAAAGATGTTATAACTTTCTCTTTAAAAAGTCTTTATAGATGCTGATAGTTTGGGAATGTATCTAACAAATAGTGTGTACTTTACCGTATATAATTCTCTTCCTGATTTTTTTTTTTTTTTTTGGTTGTAGTCTGAGATAATGACCAGCTTTCCTTTTCACTTCATTGAGATATGGGAATCTGTTAGAGTAGCATTTAGCAAGATAAGGTCTAACATGGGAGATCACCAGCAGGAAATCCCACACTGGGATTATCCATCGTTGCAGTAATTGCTGGAAATGACTGAAATAGGCAGGCAGGAAAGCTTACAAAAATTCAGTGAGTTCTGATATCATAAATGATAAATTTATGGAATCACAGATTTGGCTTCTTTGAGGATATATCAGAGACCGTGGAGAGGTTGGGTTCTCTTTGTAGCTGTTCACCTTCAGAGAGGAAGTCAGCTCATCTAGTTTTCTGTTGCATTTTGAGGGAAAAATCTTGGTTGCATTTGGAAAAAGATTGGTTGCAATGTTCTTTCTTACATTTTTTTTCCATCTAGTTTATGATGCTGTCTTTTTTTGTAGAGACAACTTTGATTTCAAGTCATTCTTAGGTTTTCTTGAAAGCCAGCTCTCCTTGATCATAAATATATTTAGATATGTTCCTTAAGATGAGAATCAGATTAAGGTATGTGCTGTTACGTCGGTTAATAGGGCTTCAAATCTTGAAGCTATGACTATGCTTAGGATTTAAAAAAAAAAAAGAGGAGGAGAGGAAATTTCTTGGACATATACTGTTTAAGAAGGTTGCAAGCAGATTGAGTTGCAAATGGTAAAGGACGCCTGTTCTGGTCTCTCCAGCCTGTATTTTTGGATAGCGTGTAACTTGTGTGCACAGGAATGCTTGGTTTTTGCAAGGGCAAACTGAGGGCCATCTGTCCTGCAAAGCTGTGGTTGCAGAGACCCAGTTGACTCAGAGGATTGAAAGCTAATAAATCAAAAGTGTTACATTGTCAGCTGGCAGTAAATTTGTCACTTTTTCATTTACGTGAGACTGCGCAGAAGTAGTGATATTTAATAGTTCTTTCATCCTTGCTCAGTAATTTCTTCAGAAAACTTTTCCAAGTGGAAAAAAAAAAAAGAGATAATTAAACTGATTATACAGATGAAAAGAACAGGGTTATATACCGGAAAAAAGGCAATGGCTGATTGAAACTGATAGGTGATGTGTTCTGAAAGATAACATTTAGCTAAGAGAGTCTAAGACAAAATATGTAGTACTATTAAGTCAGTGTCAATGTTTTATATACATTAGCAGGTTATTTTCAGATCTGCCTTCCTACATGCTTTTGCTCTCAGAATTATGTACAAATTGTATGTTTTAAAGCATTTCCTATTTACGTTTAGTTGAATTTGATGTTTCCTGGTAGGATAAAAACCAAAAAGCTTCTTGCCGTAAAGCCAGTCTCTGCTAGTATATGACAAGTTGGAAGGCAGTTCTGAAGTGTATGGTGGTGCCAACAGCATTCCAACCTTTTCAAGGAAAGAAATTTGTTATTCTTAAGAAATAAAAGAAAACATAAACAACTGGCTTATATGGTTTGTAAGCAGTGATAAATCAATTCAAATATTACAAATCAAAAATCTTTGCTTTTCACAGCTGGCCATTTTGCATTGTTCAGAGCTGGGCAGTGCTGGGACGTGCTGCCTGTTTGAGGTGGGAGCGAGGAGCTACATGTCTGAGGTGCAAATAAAATGCATTATATATTAAAGTGAATTATTTTAGTATAAATATAGGCATGAAACCCATGTTTTTGTTTTCAGATTTAACAAATCAAGTAGAGACAATTGGACTGAAGCTGCAGAAAGTAACAGCCGAGATGGACCACTACAAAAAGCTGTTAATGTAAGATTTCTGTTTGCTTGATTGTTTCCCCACTGTGCATAAAGCTGTAACAGAACACTTTTTTCGGGGGGTGCTGCTTGTCAGGGTGATTTGAGAAGGTTCTGACCAACAGAGAAAATATTTTATCTTCATATTAAATGGCCTGTATTTCTAACCACTGCCTGAGCATGTCTGTCTGTGGGAGCACGGCTTTCTTGCTCCCCCTGTGTTTAATGATACAGCAAAGAAGAGGGTTAGGTCAGCTCAGTCCCACCCTTCATTTCAAGTGTAGGACACATTTTGTGAAATCCATACAACTTCTGGACTCAAAATGTATGTGGAAAGTAGTATTTCGCATTGTAGGTTTGGGATGGAGGGAAGGGTGCAATAAAACTAATCTGAAACTTTAGTATTTAATCAGTGACTATGATTTCTTTTTCTTTTTTTATCCTCGCCCCAAAATGTAAATTTCCTGTGACTTTTCCCCATGCACCAGTATGATATTGTGGTTTGTAATTTTACTGTGTTGTGCCTATGGTCTCAAGTAAGAGTATGCAAAACCTAAATGAACAGAGCATGGAAAATCATTCAGAAATAGCAACAACCTTTATAATTCACTCATGAAAATAAACATTAATGTTTCAAATATGAAGCTCCAGAGTAATGAACTAGTACTGCCAATCTCAAGACCAGCTATCATCAGTCTTGTTGTATGTTTTCCTGAAATTTAAACAAGGATTCATTCTTTAATGAATTACCTTCTGGTTTCAGTTCCTATATTCAGAGGGTCTGATCATAACAAAGTTGCAAATATTTGGAATGCTTAGCAACAAAGTATTTTAATGATAATACAAGTATTGAGTATGAAAAAAAGATTTCATGAACACAGTTAAATAAACAGTAACAGGTTTCCAAATGTAATATTAAAATTTCAGTGTAATTGGGGTACAATTTAATAAAATAACATATTCTGTATCTGTTTAAATGTAAATATGAAGTTTAACCATGGTTATTAATTGGTGAAATAATGACATAATGACAGGAAACCTGCAAAGTTTCCAGTCCTCTTACCTGCTAAATTGCTATTTATTCATGTCTTACTTGAAACTTTCATGTGTTGCGAGATCTCACTTTCTTGTTTGCAACATTAAGCATGCTGTGATCCTAGGTTAGGCTGAGTTGGCATTGGAAGTGTGACTTCGAATTACTTTAAAATGTGGCTAGAACCTACAGAACTTTTTGTTGCCTGCCTTTTAACTAAAATAAAAAATGCAAGTCAGATAATAGGTCAATAAACCTGGTGTTCAGATTACTGCATGAGTAAAGGCTATCATTTCTTTGGATAAATATACTTTTTAAAAAATGTCTTATTAGGGTGAAATCAACGGAACTTGATGTCTGTCAAAATGAGCTGAAAAAAATGAAATATGAAAATGGAATTTCTGAGTCAAGGTAAAGGCTGAAATTATATGTCGTAACATAACATATAGATTTCTGAGCAGTGAGAGCAAAAATTTCATTATTTTAATATGGCTTTTATAATTTTTTTTCAGGTTTTAGTTTCTATTTTTGTGTTTATGTCACTAGATTTAACTTCATAAAGAATATATAGCTTTTTTTCTAAGATTTGATTTTCCAGGGACCAATGATTTCTCCTTGTTTAGGACCTGTAAAGTGGAGTATAGTAACTACGATGCTGATACTTTTTAATTTCATCTTAGACTTACAAAGGAGCTCAAGGAAAAGGAGGAATCTCTTCTAATTTGCCAACAAGTATGCAAACATTTACAGGAAGAGGTGGCTGAGAAAGAAAGGAAAGAAGAAGATCTAAAAAGAAGAACCAGTCGATCAGAAGGTGAACTGGAAGCACTTAAAGCTCTTCTTAGACAAACAGAGGAGGAGGTGGTGATGTTGAAACAAGAAAGGTAATCGCAGCTGAGACACCACGGGTAATCTCCTGTGACTATGCGTTCAACCTAGACTGTCTTTTGGGAAATCTACTCAAAATAAAACATTCCTCCTCTGCTAGTTCCTCAACCTCTCTCACTGTTACCGAAAGGACAGGTAGATTCTGTAAAGCACCAGAGGTGGTTTGTGCCAGTGGGGATGCAGGAGGAAAGGTGGCAGAAGGGGGAGTGTGGCTATGGCACTGGGCAGATTGGGAGAGATCTGCTGGTCCCATCTGTGTGTTCTGAAGTGCCTCTGTGCTCAGAAGGGTCCTGCCCTGCCACTGCCCCTTCTCATCTCCAGTTCTAGGGCAAAACTCGAAAAGCCTTGGCAGTCCTCAGCTCATATCCTGAAATTTTGGAACCCATTTGATGGATTTTTAAAATTATTACAGAGTAGACAAAACTTGATGAAAAGGAAAAAAAGCCTATTAAAAAAAAAGGAAAAAAATTCCTTACTTTGCAGTCCAGGGCTTCAGTTCAAGCTTAATCAAAACACCCATTTATTGCCATTGTTATAGCTGCTCTTTGTTATATGAGGCTTGTAGAGAAAAAGCCCTGGAGAGTTTAAATTCTTGTAACTTATGTTATTAGCAACTTGCAAACCGTAACAATGCTATAAATATTGCAATATGCCAGGTTATTGGATGTGGCCTAGTATTCAGTGAAGTATATGGACAGCTTCCCACCAGTCTAGTCTTATTTTGAAGGTTATCAAATATCAACGAAGCTGCCATTTTCCCTGTAATTACTTTTCAGATGTGGAAAATAAAGCACTGAGGTCCTCAGGATTGTATTTTCTGGAATGATATCTAGTTTGAGAGCCTTTGTTTTTTTAGAATTCTGCACTTAGCAACCTAAATTCACATTTTTAAATTGCTTTGAGTGTAATCTACATATCCAATTTTATTCCTAACAACCACAGGCTTGTTTTTACTATTTAAGTGTCCTGCTAGTAAATTTTCAGTTATTGGCAAAAAGGAAAGTGCTGTCCCCTACTTAAGACATAGCAGTCTGTTATTTGTTTGGTTTGTGTACAATGGAAAATTTATTCAGAAAAATGGCTTTTGGAGAAGATAAGCCTTTTCTGAGAGTGATGTGCACCAAGAAGCATTAAACTATTTTCATACTTAAAGCATTTGAATATTCTCTGTACATTAGTACCTGCATGAAATTATATTATATGTCAATTTAAGAATATTTCCCTTCTACTTAGACCCCAGATATATGAGTTGTTCCAGGTGGTATGTTGCTAATAATCTAAGTTACAAGATTTTAAACTCTCCAGGGCTTTTTGCTTTACAAGCCTCATGTAACAAAAAGTAACTCTAACAATGGAAAGCACTCAGGGGTTTTAACTCAAAACCTGTTACAATTTTTAAATTAATGATAGTAATATTCCAAGTTCAGTAAATGCAAAAATTTCTGTTTTGAATGTTGTAACATTTATTCAGTGTTCTTCAAACTTTCATGTGAGAAATATGAAAAATATGTGAGGTTTAAATATGTATGTGTGGAAGAAAGACCAACTATAGTATTTTCTTTAAAACATAAAATTCATAAAGCATTTGATGGCATTATGCAAATGCTAAGTAGTGATTACTGCTGTGCCTCTGGGCTCCAGGCAGGATTGCTGGGCTTATTGCACAGCATACTAAACAAAGAGGAAAAGACGAGCCTTTGCCACAAAGGACTTAATTGCAAGAAAATGGCATACCACCAATCTGGGCAGAGCACTTATTTACATACAAGTTTTTGTGGTTTCTAGGGAGTTAATGCTGATTTCTCATCAGAACAGAACAGAGCAGCTGCAGGAAACATTAAGACAGAAGATGCGGAATGAAGATAACTGGAGGGAGAAGGTAATACTGGATGTGCAGTTGGCATCCTTTTGATTTATTTCTTTATTTTTTTTTTTCAGTTTTAGTCAGCTGTCACAAATGAGTACAGTGAGCCAGATGCCTATCTCCTCAAGTGCAAACATGTCAATAGTATTCTTTGTACAAGAGGTTTTAATGGGTGATCTCTCTACATAGGTTGGAACTGAATGCAAGCAGGTATTTAGTAGAATGTTTACAGACTTGGCAGATATTCAGGTCTGATCCAGACTTCCCAGGTTTCAGGGTATTTGCAAAGTGCCTGTGCTAGGAGTGCAGTCCCCTGCAAGCCCAGGTGTGAGGAGCAGGACTGAGCCCACTGAACCTCTCATCTTGCAAACTCCGTGCTTTCCCTGAGTGCTCTGCAGGAAGGGAGTGCAGCCGGAAAAGCCTGGTCTCACGGGCCATTGTCCTACACAAGCTCCAAGGAGGTGAACATACAGAGCCCACCCTGTTCTGTGTGCGACAGTCTGGGTTATAAACCCTGAACCACAATTCTGCATGGGGGAGTGCATCAGTACCCAGATCTGACACATCTGGCAGAGAAGCACAGGAAAGCATATATTTAATATTGAAGTAGTTGCCCACTAAAAATGAGGTTGGGCATTGTTGACAAGATACAGAGAACACAGAGGCTTCCTGCGTGCAGGTTAAGGAACTGAAACTAAAGATTGCTATTTGTGAAACAAATCTAGAAAATAAATAATAAGCAGATGATCAAAAATGTCCTTTCCTTAGAAGACCGGTATTTGCCAACCAAAGCAGAGCTAAACAAACAGGCTATGGTAGCATAGCAGTTCTGGAGCTATCAGGAGTTGTTGAACAGCAGAATGCAATGGAGATGTTAGCTGTACAGCTGACAAGGAGGGCGAGAGGTGTGTGGATATCCTGCCTGGTACTCAGCTCTGGATGCAGGATGCATGTTTGTGCCATCCCTGGGACGATTCTGTCACTCATGACAATTCGCAAGGGAAGAAGTAACACGACAGTTTTATCCTTTCCAAGCCCTCTGTGAATGTGAAATTTGTTGTCGTTTTGTTATGAACCTGTAGTTCCCGCTGGTGTCAGGATGATTCCCCGCATGTCCAGAGAAGAAAATGACACCCTCAAATTAGCAGTGTCATCTAGCTCAAGATCTGAAGCCCTTGGAACACGCATTGCTTTCAGCCTGGGGATGCAGGGGAGCTTGTGCAATCTGGGGTTCAGGGTACATGTGCCCCTCCATGCAGAGAGACACCTCATTCTGCCTGACCTGGCAGGCTCTGCGTGCCCACAGGCAGAGCAAAGAGCTTAGTGGGAGATGGGTATCGGCTCGATGAGCACACACAGAGCTGATTACAGCATGGGAACCTCGGCAGCAGGTTGGTAGTGCTGGCTGTCGGCTGCGGTGGGGGGCCAAGGAGTGTGGTGGGTAGGTGGAGGAGCATGGTTAGACTGGAGAACTGGGGAAGGAGACATGGCAGCAGAAATAAGGCATGTGGCTTGCCCATTCACTTGAGCTGAGGATTCTCACAGTAAAAAAAAAAAGAGCTAAAGGAGTTGCACAGTGAAAGCCCTGGAGCTAGAACAGACCTCTAGCGTGAGAAAGGGTTCTGTTCCTTCTTCTGACCTCCAGCATCACCAGTTCCTTTCAGACAGTTGTATCTCTGACAAACAGGCTCCTGCAAATGAATCTGCTCTTTCTTTATTTACCTTCCCTTCAAATCAGAACAGTATGAAAATAAAGACTTCAGTGAAATTTACTGTGAAAATACCTCTGTATTTCATTTGAAAAGACTTCATGCTCCTATGACTTGGCTTCTCTGTGAAATGGCCCATCCTTTGTTATTTTATTCATTGACTCTTACAAAAGCCTGCAAAGCCACTTTTATACGCCTTCCCACCTAGGCTCCTTGAGTAATTGGATGATGGTTCCTTTCACAGTGAGGAGGAAAGGGAATGTGGAAGGGAGAATGATACACCTTCCATACATACATGCTCCTTTACAAATGCCTATTTCTCCTTTATTTAATGGAGTGAAGGAAAAATAAAATTAAGTAAAGGCTGCAGATGGGAAGGATGGTTGCAATACATCCAGGAGGTCAACCCAAATTCAGGAGGTAACTGGGTTGGTTGGGGGACAGAGTGGGAAAGACTTTTTAGGTCTAGTCCTGCTCCATGGATGTAGGGTGCAACACTATGAAGATAGCTCAGAGTTGGGGCACACCCTTCAAACATCTTGCCACGGCCTGGCCAGTGCTGAACATGTTGTCCAGGTCTGTTCCACAAACATAAACTCCTGATAACATGAGTTTTCTTGCTAGAAAGGCTTCCCACTGCTAGCCACGTCTTTAATAGGTATAACTGCATTCTACAAAGTAAAGTTGTAACTTGTTAGTCGTCTTTTAGTACGTACTTGGGTTTGAGGTCTTCCCTGGAAAAATACTTTCACCTGATTAAAAAATTAAACGTGTATGCCCACTGTATGTGCTAATTGGATAGGTTTCTTAGCTAATTGCACAGCTGGTTGGAACGTGGCAATGCTACAGCTCCTTGTTTCTACTGGGCTTTGAGCAGGCTCACTGCATAACTGCAATCTTGGGAATCGAGACCTTTGGCTCCGCTCTGCGGAACAGATTGCTTTTTTCTTGTGGTTTTGGGTCATGCTATGAAGTTCGAAACTGGAGACTCTAGCTGGGGTTGGAGAGTCCAGCTGCCAGTCTCTTCCAGTGGAATTTGGAAAGCTGTTTACCATGAATACCCCTATATGTAAACTTTGTTTTAATCTGCCACTTTTTCCCGGGAGCACAACTCCCTCCCTAAACTGAATATAAGAAGGAAAGAAAAAAAACTCTGTGAAAGAAAAATTGAAAATAGTGTCGAGCAATAACTCTAACTTTTCTGATTTAAGCCTTACATAATTGGTGACTAAAATTACTGTCTCTTTGTTTTTTGGTTCAATACGTGATAAGTGTCTGAAAGCTTTATTTAGTCTCGGGGAAATTTTTTTGACTACTAGCAATTAAGATCTGTTACATTTCTTTTAAAACTTCTTAACCTCTCTGTCGCAGGATATAATTTTAGAATGAGGTCACACTGTCTGCATAATCACAATGTATTGTTCAACCTGACATTAAAACAAGATAAAGGCTGCTACTAGTAAGAGAGAGCAATTACAGCTTTGGTATCACAGCCATTAAAATGTGGTGAACGTCAAGCGCTCTAAAAATGTTCTCATCAGACAAAAGAATCAGAAATGTGACAAAGTGACAAAGTTATCTTTCTCTTCGGTCAGTGTGCCATTGCATAAGTATAAAGTGTTCCAGTTTTCTATTTAAAATACAGATGAATTTTAAATTGTTTTAATGGAACAAAAGAAATTCTCTTTTACAAAAGATTTTAACATTGATGTAAACACTTGTTTTGTGGATTCTTAGAATACTAATTAACGAGGGGCATGTAAGTGGTTTTAAAGCAATTAGTAGCCATTATGCTTTCTTTGAATATCAACTGTGATTTTCTTTCCTGTTCTGGTTATCGGCTGTATTAGCTTCAAATGTTAAATGCGAAAAATGCTCAGGTTTTTCTACTTTCTTTTCTACTTTCTGCTGCTTTTATTTTTTAGCCTTTGTAATCAAGTGGCCTACAACCTGTGATCTGCTTCTGTAACAATATGTAGAGTTAATAAAATTGGTTTTCTACGATTGGAATCCTAACTCCCGTATCTAGTAATATAGAAGATATATCTATTATAATAACAATAATAAGAATAATAGTCTTCTTTGAGGATCTTCCAAATATTTTTAGTTTCAGTTTTAAGCTAAACCTCATGAGGGGATTTGTGCCTATACCATGTCCAGGATTGGGTATGTTGTGACTTACAAAATACTGAAAATATTTTGAGTTTATCTTTTCCCCGGAAAGAGTTAGGGGGATTTGTTATACTTTTGCTCACAATTAGTGTATGAAATTAGATAATTGTAATTAAGCTGATTCTGGGCTTTTCTGCTTTTAATAATTTTAAGTAATTAGGCTAGTGTTGTGCACACTTAATGTGCCTTTCGTATTCTTTCAGCATGATACATTAGAATTCAGACTGCAGAAATATAACTTTAGCATATTGGTTTAGGAAAAATATTTCTCAAAATACAGCCTCCAGGCTTTTATTTTCAGGAAATTATGGCTGAATTTTCAAATTTGAATTTACAATATTAAATACATGAGATGCCTTAAGCACCGGGATATTTTGGCCAGAATTTGCAACTCTTTCACTTACATTTCTCCTATTCTTTTGTCCCAAGCTTGTCCCACATATGTACTATCACTGCTGTGCTGTCAGGACCCTAAAACGAGCTGGAGCTGCTCCTTGCTGTCCTTGCTGCTCCCTGGAACCTGGACTGGCATTGGGGCCAGCGTGGTGGCCACGAGCCATCGTCAGCTGGGGATGCTTAGAGAGGCAGGCATCCTGCTGAGAGGTTCTGTGGAGGTTCCTCTATATGCTCCTTGCCCTAGATTGCTGGGATTTAGAATATATTTAGGGGAAAGGGGTTGTGTGATAAAATTGGTATGTGATGCTAACGTGCATTGTGCTTCTAAATTGCAAGATAGCACATATGGAGTATGTGTCACCTGTGTGTGGTCTCTGGGAGCAAACAGACAAGCCTTTTATATGGCAAGTTGCTATTCCCTGACAAGGCTGAGTGGCAGAGCATGAATAAAACATGATTTTATAAGAAAGAGTTAAGGTCTTTATAGTTTAATATTGAGTTTATGGCCTAATTTTAGCACAATAGGTGTCGTTTACTGCAAAATGTATAATTTTGCTGCATTTGAAAGTAAAAATGAGCTGGGTTTTACTTCCAGAGCAAATGCTTTCAGCAAAGTAATCCTCTATTTTAAGAACCAGCTAAGGATTTTGTAATTTAGTGTTTTCATAGTGATTTAGCATGAAGTTCAACTGCCTAAATTTAGGCATCTAGCACTGCTTGAGACACCATGGGGCTTGTGAGACATCTTCCCGGGGCTACCGGCAGTGACTCAGCGCTGATGTTCTGCAGAGCAGGAGCCGTCCGTGCCTCCGGGAGCCAGCGGGAAGCGGGAGCTTTCCCTTGCCAGGCTCCAGCGGTTGCAGTCATTCGGTTGTGTTTGTTCAGCGCCCAAAATCTCAGTCTGCCAAATTTCACATCCCTTCATTTATGGCAGTGTGGAATGTGAAAAATGTTTTAAGATGACTTGCTACATATCATCAAAAACTATTTGTTCCCTAGATGGAGATTGATCTGGCTAAAGGTGAAGCACGACACAAAGAAGCAATTCTTAAAGTGAAGGAGGAAGCGAGAGTGGAAATAGACATTGAGAGACAGAAACAGCAAGAACTGATCACAAAATACCAGAGAGACCATGAAGAGCTCCAGAAGAAGGTTTGTAACAAGTGGCAGCAGATAGTGTTAACTTCTCAGAAATAGCGTGTGAAGGAGTAAACCTTCTTTATGTGTAATCCTGTATCTAGATGACACAATATTACTATCATCTACAATACAATACAGGCTTAAAGGTCTTCTCCAACCTAAATGATTCTATGATTCTGTATGTTTCAATTTTTTTTTTTAAATGGAGCAGGTTAATAAGTAATTATTCCATTTAGTTAAATGGTGTGGAAGTTCTTCCTTTGCTCGTGTTTTCTGTATCCTGAGTTCATCTATGTCCACAGACTGTAGTTGTTAATTATTTTTAAACTGACAACATCATTTTTAAAGGCCTTGGACTGTTCCGGACTATGACAGGTTGTCACAAACCCATCTGCACTGTTTTCTTCCTTCTCAAATTAATTCAGCAGCGATGGGGTAAGGTCCAGTGGCCGGTTAACTGCTTCGTGGTCTGTAATGGTGGTTGCGTTATATGGAGGTGGCTATTCCCAGCTACCCAGACCTACAGGTTGTGAAGTTTTATCTAGAAATTGAAAATTGTACCTATAACTTTAGTTTTCAAAAGGTTTGACACATTTCTTGAGAATACTGGAGAATTCAAACAAATTTAATGAAATTATATTGTTATTTAAAATTCATTACATTACACAATGTTTTAAAGAGATGAAAATAACAGTTTGGCTTAGTTTACTTTACAAATATTTGCCTATGATTTTAAAACCCTGAAGCAATACTGGCTTGCAACAAAGACGTTAAATTATCCCATTTTTACATCTATTTCTCTGTTTGATCTCAACATACTAATTAATCTCTCCGTTCTGAGTTTTGATTAATTTACAGCTCTCTGATATTCTTTGAGGGTCTTATGTAAATTCAAAGCATGTATTTTTTTGTCCCTGAGGACATGTATGTTTGCATTTGTATTTTTTTTTCCTGAAATCAACATTTATCTAGTACTTAATTCTACATATCTAATGATATCCACTGAATGTAGACTAACGCAGTTTTTATCTAATCTAATGCAGATACCAGGATTAATATCCAGTGCCACCAGCAGCTTAAGGATGGAGACAGAAATTCTTGAAAAGAAGCTACAAGATGCCCAGACCAAACTTGCAGAGAAAGATGAAGATAAGGAGAAAGAAATTCAGAGCCTTAAAAGACTAATTACTGAACTTGAATTTCAGCTGACGATGGAAAAGAACAATAATGAATCATTTCTGGATAACATGAGGAAAGAAATTAAACAAAAGTCAGATGAACTGGAAAAATTAACCCAGGAGAGGACACAACTGATTCACAATTTGAGTCAAGTTCAAGAGGAGGTAGGAACATGACCGAGGAAATGCCTTGCTATTTTTAGTTAGAGACACGTGATTTCTATAATCATTCAAAATATCTATATTTCTGAACCTGTTATGTACTGGTTAAAAACCCATTGAAATGAAAAGATTTATTAAAAAAGTCCATCATAATTTCATAAATAAAATATGTCACAAAGTATGTGATTTTTTTAATTCGGCAGATACTTAAACTAGTGTTTTATTTAAAAAAAAATAATAAAAAATTCAGGTCCTTCAGGGCATTTGTTTCCTAGTCTCTATCCTCACATCACGCTACATAAACATGAGTATACAGTAAAGTATTCTTTGTGTTTTTAAAGTAGAATACATGGACATTTCTCATTTTTTTGAACAGACAGCAGCAATCCTGCCAGTAATCTTACTTATTTTGGAAATAAGTTGTAAGAAAAAACTTCATACTGTCAATAGGAGCAAGAATAGATGCAATCCTGTTCTGAATAGCTTTAGGGGCAGAGGTTGCATCTTTTAATGTGGGAGTATGTGTATGCATCCTGCCATGCTAATGGGGATGTATCCCACTTCCCACCAGTAAATCCACTTTCTGTAACACAGGAATGCATAAAAGTTAATCAAATGTGAAAAGAAATTTGACTGATGGATATTCTTACCACAAGCATTTGCTGAATGTTTGGAATATAATGGGAAGGGAGGAGAGGGCGCTCTACTGCTCTAAGAGAAATGTGAAAACAGTGAAGTCAGGGACTGTAGATAAGATTAGACTGGAATGTCCAAAGTAATTAAGTGGCAGAAAAAAAATTGGTAAACAATGAAAATTAAACTCTTCAAAATTAATTAGGACTTCAGTTGATATTTTTTTTTTCCTTGAAAAAGGTTCAGAAACACTGTGCTAGTGAAATTAGAATGATGCTGGCAGTCATTCTGTCCTGTATCTGTGGAAAAGGCTCTTGGAAAGACATGCCCTCTTCAAGTGTTGGTCAGGAGCTTCAGCAGAGTAAGGAACACAATTATCCTCAATCATGAGATTACACTGGCTCTGCTTATGTTCTTTGTTTTCCCTACCCTGAAACAGAGTTTCTCCTCTAATATAATTGTACTAGGAAACAGGCAGATAAGAGTGGTTGAAAATTGAAACTGGTTTTAAGATAAACTTTGCACCAGGTTCCTTCCTCAGGTTTGCAGGTAATGCTTCCCAAATCATTTCATGGACTGTCAGCGGCCATCTGAGTGGCAGGGAAAGTAACGTCTAACTTTCTTTCATTAACTTGTCTGCAGAGTTAGGTATTCAGAGAATAAGTCGTTTTGGATATTTACATCTCTCCTATTTCTGCTTCTGCATGTAGATATGTTCCTTCTCCAACAGTTCCTTCCCTTGCAGTTGGCACAGAGGTTAGACAGCCTGAGCAGAACTTCTGTGTTTCCACTTTACATCCGCTACAGATGCTTTGACCAAAGTAAAATTTTAAAATCTAAAAAAAATTGGCCAACAAGGTACTTCTAATTTCTCTATCATTTTTGCAAGTTTTGACGGGAACACACATGCAAAAAATTAATAGTTTCAGTAACCTCTGATTGGATAAACAGATCTTACCATCTTACGCTTTAGTGGGAACACACTTCTGTGCTCTGACTTTACTGACACCAGTATTGACTCTTCAAAATATCAAAAAAGCGCTATTGAGATTATCTTTCTTACACATTTTCTTCCCTTGTATACACCCACTGTCATAACCACATCAAGAATTTCAAATACAAATGTTTGCCCTCACTTCAGGGTGATACGTGATCTGACCCAGCATACAGCTCATACTTTTAGCACTAAGCAGGTTTAAGTAGAAAAGTTTGTGTCAGGTCAATGAGGCTGTGCGTGACTAAGAGTGTTCTCAGTTTGACTCGATTCTCACTCTGTGTTAGACACTGCTGCTGTGGTTGCTTCCCTTCCATTCTCATGGACCTCCTGGTGTTAGCAACTATTGCTTGCTTAGAAGAATGAAAAAATGGGTATTTCCTGCTTGTATTAGTACTTTCAGTAGTTCTGACTTGTATGACTCCATTTAGTGATGTTGTCCCTTGTGTTTTACTTTTTTGTTTCAGCTGGAAACCAGGAAAATTAGCACCACAAAAAAAGTTCCATGTGATATACCAATTTGGGGACTCCTGTAATACTGAAACAGTGTGAGTTGTCTGCTCAAGGCCCAGTACCAGTCACTTAGTATTTAGGTATCTGGAATCACAGTGCAAAGTTTATGAAAACTGGTAGGCTGAAAATCATTTGTCTTAATTATTTGGGAAATAATAATCCATAAAGAATGCCGGCACAAAAAATAAGAGGATAACTTCTTGAACATCCTATCATAACGAAGTGGCACGGTAATACTCCAACTGCATACGTTGCTTTTTCCTTTCCAAGAGCAGCATTCCCAGTTTCCGCCTAGATGGAGGATGGGCAAGAGATCAGAAGAAACTTCTGATAACTTACCTCATATTTTCCACTGTCTCCTGAGGGAATGAAGGGTGTGTAAATGCTGATGTATGTCCTTTGAGCAACTCTCAGAGAAACCAGAATATGGGGAAGTATTGAAGGGTTTGTGTGCATCAGTACCCTCCAGCCACCCCTGCCTTAACCCTGAGGAGCTGAATAGGCGCAGGTTTGACTAATGGCATTTTGTAAAGCCAGTGTTTGTTTCTGTTTGCAGAACACTCTTCTCCAGGAAACGGTGCGCAGAGAGTGTGAGGAACGCTATGAGCTGACTGCAGCTTTGACTCAAGCCAGGGAACAAGTACTGGAACTAAAAAAGCTGAGTGGAAACTTCCCGTTATCGCCGTGTTCCCTGACTCAGGGCAGCCTAACCTCCTCTGCTGCCCTGCTCACTGATTACGGACAGAAAAGCCGCACAAGCCCCGGCGCTGGGAAAGAAATCAATCTCTCCGGACAGTTTGGTATTTCAAGAGCTGCGAAAGCACCCACCTCCAGTAAGCGTACCAGCAGCGGCGGTGTGGGCTTGCCGGCTCTAACCCCACCGCATCCTCCAAGAGGAAGGGCGGCTTCGCTGAATGAGCCCAGGAGCAGGATTGCTGCGGTTATGAGAAGACAACTGAGTCAGCTCTGACAGTTACACACACAGCACACGGGGAACCGTTCCAGTGCATCAAATGACCGTTTACTTGTCCACCCCGGGGTCGAATCTTAGCCAATGCATTTCATGCGTTCTACGACTTTAACTTAAAGTTTCATTATTTTTTTAATGCAATAATGATTATTTGTCCGTTGCATATCAATGTAATTACACGCTATCTATATTTCAAGATGAGAAAAGTAAAAGAGAAAATATACTGCCTCTCCAAGACGAGCACGTCTTCAATAGGTGTAATTAAAATCATTGCCAATTTCAGATAATGTTTTCCCAAACCACTTAGTTGGAATTTCCTGTTTTGTGTGTTCTCCCATGTAACTTAATTGCTCGTTTCTGGTGTAAAAATGTGATTTGTTTGGTTAGAATCAGATTTTTGCCATTATTTGAGTGGTGTTATATTTGCAAATATGCTTAGGTCAGTGAGACCTTGTGGAGTATCTATCAATAAGCATGAAAATGTGGCAAATCTGTGCGCTCAGTAGACTAGCCATTGGCAGGGACATGGCTTCCTCTGTGTGTAAGTCTTCAAGCTGCGCTAATTAGCAAGGAGTTGAAGACTTAATACATTTTGTCCAAAAGATGGTTGCCTCTTGAATTTCATCAGAAAAATGTTAAGCATGATTTTTAGCTTCAAAGTAGATGGAGTTCTCTATGAAATCGTTACACGGGAGGATCGATATTTTTATTTTACTGCCTGATACGTGGAGCCATGGTTTGTTTTGGAGCTTGAAAAGCCCCAACAAGTCTCAGTTGTCTTTGTTAACGTGCAGAAGTAGCTGCTCTTCGAACAAGGCAGCTCTGCTGTTGCGCAGTTTGTCAGTGTGGAAGACCGTGTGGGCTACAAGAAACAGCGATGGGCAACACAAACACAGTCTGAGATTTTACTTACCGTGTGACCCGATGCTCAATTTTTTTGGTCAGATAAGCCCAAACAGGGTAGTTTGGTGACAGTAACAGGTTCTGGTGACAGCTCAGCAGTCATCAAGCAAGGAGAGGTGATGAAGCAGACCCTGGTCAGCCTGGCAAGTGCCCTGGGCGGAGGTGGACCTGTCATGTAGACCCAGCTCGAGCAAGGGCAGGAGCTGGGGCTGAGCTCCTGGGCTGGTGGCAGCAGCACAGGGGTGGGAGCCCTGCGATACAGTGGTAGTTCACCCTTGTCAGTGCCCCTGGTGCCCAGAGAGTCACTTGCTGGAAAGACCATCTTCTGAGACCATCAGCTGTGAGTTGGAGTGAAACTTCATGGGAGGTAAGTCAGAGGGGAACATTTTGGAGACTTTCAGAGCGTGCATATGATCAGCTGGTTCCTATATATGCTCTGAGAGTGCATACTTCAACTGAAGTTGCGTATGCAACTTCATTTGAAGTTGTCTGCTCCTGGTTAAGTTTTGGGACTGGGCTTGCTCTTCACTCAGAATCACGGCGTTGCTTCTTCACAGGACACTTTTCTTGTAAACCCAAATACATTTATAATCACACTGTGAACCTTCACCTCCTTATTTCTGACTCATATATATGACAAAATGAGAGCAGTAGGCCATGTCTCCCATGTTGGAGAAAATTAGAAAATCTTTATTGAACCCAGTGGCATGGCAGGGAATGCATTTTATTCAGTAAAAGCGGTGGAAGAAACAGGCATTGTAGATTTAACCTCTGGGGCTGGATTTGAAAACACACTTTGTCTTAGTTTCTGTTCCCACTGAAGCCATCAGTAAGCCTTATCTGATTTCAGAGGCAGCAGAGTTTATCCAAAAGCTCAAAGATCCTCTCTTCACAAATTTAAAAAGCAACCAAAAAAACCCAGTATTGTAAAAGTTACTCTGGGGGCTGCTGCTGCGTGGAGGTGGCATAGGTGCTCTGCAGCCACCTGGCAATGGAACAGACCTGAACTTAACAGTCTTTTATGCCCTCAAAGAAGCTGTTGCCAAAAATCAGCCATTTGGGGTGTGTTAGAATCAAACATGAATACTGTCCCTGGGAGAGTGTGGACTCAGCTTGGTGGAGGTCTGAGCCTCACGATTCACCTTCCAGCTTTCCTCAGCTTTGGCTGAACAGGAGGCCTGGTGACTGGTTTGCCTTCTACACTGCAGAAGAGGCCAGCTGTAGCTTCCAGCCCAGGCAGGTGCTGATAGACCGCATCCCTCCTCTGCTCAGGGGAGGCTTGTCCAGTTCTGCTAAAATGGGATTGTGTTAATATCAATTGACTAATTAATTGGGCAATGGCAATGTGTCTTGAGCACAACCAAGGTAACTGGGAAAAGTGGGAACTGTCTACAGGACCCACTGACTTTGCTCAGGTATTCGTATTTTTCTTAAGGATGTTGAAAATTGGAAATGTCAAAGCAATTCCACTGAAGCACAAACCTCAGGAAATTGATTTTTCAGAAGTTCCATAAATATAGATAGAAGGGATGGGGAGCACTCCCAAAGGCCTGTTTGGAGGATGGCTGGGTGGTCCCTTTCTCTGGTCGGTGGTGATGCTCATTTTGTGTCTAGAAAAGATCCTGACTTCTTTAAGCTTGAAAATTGTTATTCCACTGTCCAGCTGCAGTCTTTCTGTGCTGAAGTTGAATTTTCATTGAGACAGTTCTTAAAATTATGAGCTCCAGAGCTCTATTGTGTAGATTTTTAGAAAATTTTTAGATGAACTTTGGTTGTATTTACAGTCTTAGGAGAATTTTTAAATAATGTAGATCCAGTAAATGCTATTATGTAATTTTAGGCCCTTGTATAGCTATGGAACAGGCATATGGTGAGCCCTGTGGTACCTGATGTCATAATCTGGATTTTAATGCTGGAATGTTCATATCGAAGAAGAGGTGGGACATTTACCTCTGGACCGCTCTGCTGGCTGGAGATCACCACTGCGCAGCAACGTCCCTGTGCTGTAAGCAAAGCCGGAGCAACCTCTCTTTGTGGAAAGCAACCTCTCCCTCTCCAATTCGTGCCTTCGGTAAGAGAGTCTCTATTTCCCCAATTCCATGTGGTAGCAGCCGTTCCTCCCCTTGCGCTGCTGGGGCCATGCAAACAGATCAGATTTAAAATCTGGGCTCTTGTCCATTACTTTAGTGTTTACATCCTTTAGCAGCAGCGAGAGTAAAGAATGACTGTGTGGTCATAAACTGTAGAGAGAGGAATAGCACGTAAAATAATGAAAGCAGTCACAGAAATAACGTTTCTAACATGAGGGAGTGCATAAATCATGGCTGCAAACCAAGTCAAGAACAAGTATTTCCCTTATTTCCCCTCCCTCACAGAAACCCAGAACTTCTGCTGCTAAGCAATAAGTAAAATACATAAATGTCAGGAAACCTTTTTAACCAGCTTTTAAAAACAATTAAATTAATAGTCAAGGAAAGTTTACAGAGTATTTCTCGTAATGGGATGAAACGCACCAGCAGAAAGTACCAGGGAGAATGCAGACACCTAATTATATCACCACATTTTCAGGAAATAAAACTTCCTGGAGGCAATGTGTCTTGTAGAAGCGGTGTCATTTATGAATGGGTTTTTCGTGAGCTGGAACCTTGCACTCTAGGACTCATGGCACAAGGGAATACTAAAAAAATCTCCAGGCTTGAAACAAATCTGCCTCTGTGGGATGCTGACCCGCTGGCTGTAGGCAGTAAGCCATCCTTTCACTTCTCAAGGTTACAAGAAAATGTCCCATGGCAACGTGTTGTCTTGTTCTTGCCTAATGCAAAGGCTTCTGTTTCCTCCCTGACAGAGCTGATATTGTTGCCTGATCAAGAATAGTAGCTTCTACAGTCCTAAATCTTTCCATAAATTATTAATCCCACTAGCAGTCTGCCAGTTTTCATCCAGTGCGCTAACATACTGTGTTGTTACCAAATGTATCCATTTATTTTTATCCAGTAGTCATCACTTCCAGAGAAGTTTCAAATATTTAGTGTCTTACTATTAACCAGAGAGAGTCTACGAGCAATAGTTGAGCCCAGCATCCTTAGGAGGAAGCACAATTGCCTGGGTGCAAGCTGTGAGGGGATTGCTGTCACACTCGTGGGTTTGTTGGTGGGAAAAGGAGACCGTGGCAAGGTCGGTCATATATCTATGTGTGATGGAAGAGGAGGTGCAGAGCACTATCCAAAGCCAAGGTGGATAGGGCAAGTGGACTCATTACAGCGTTTCTGGAACACAAAGCAACGCAGAGCCCTTTCACGATGCCTCGAACTTCTGCATCCGCAGTGATGCTTGGCTGCTGTAGAAGAATGAGTGAGCAATATTTAGACAACTGTAACATAGCAGTTGTTCTCTTCTTGCTATCTCCTTGGCATCCCAGGAGATAAAACCAGACAGACATGGCCAATGTAGTCTAGATGGGGAAAGCTTTGAATAGGGGGCATCCTGCAAGACTAGTTCAGGACCTCTTCTGGAGACAGTCCTTGATGCTAGCTGTGCTCAGGGCTGTGACTTGGCTTCATCTCGGAAGGAACTTCCCAGTTCATTCTGGAAAAGGAGCAGAAACAAACAGGAAAGACTGATCAAGTACCCACATGTAGCCTGGACTCTCAGGAGGAGATCAGGACTCATGGTATATCAGGGAGTTGAGTTCTTGGGTTGCACTGGAAGTACCCAGCATGGAGACTCCATGGGCTGCCTTGGGAAAGCCAAACCTAATTCAAGTGTTGATGAGCATCAGAGCCCACTGTACATACAGTACGTACAGGCGTGTTATTTCAAGCACGTCACAAATGCAAACTGATGGCTCTTGGACAAGAAATGGCTCAGATCCAGCCTGTGGGAAGCTGGGGCAGGAGAGCCTGGACTTTTCTCAGACACGCTCCCTGTCGCAGGTCACTCGCTGGAGCAGTCAGTCTATGCTCCATTATGGGTCATCACTTTTCCACTGAAAGCTGATAAAAATCTCTGTGTTCTCCACAGAAAATAGTACAGAAAGAGTCAAATCCATCTCTGGTGGCATGGAGCTGTCTTGCTGCTCCTTTGACAGGTGATGAAATTACTGCTTTCCATATGTATCAAAGTGCTTACCATATGTGTCATAGATATAAGTGCTTGCCATATGTATCAAGCTTTTATTCCTAATTGGATATTACAAAATAAAGTGCCTCATGCATTAAAAATGATAAATAGATCTTTAACTGAGTTGGTGTGTATGATCTGGGATCCCAGCCTGTGGCTTGCATATGGAGTTTTTCCGTGAAGGAAGAAATTAGACCTCAGAAAAAAGCATCTTGGTATCTTAGCAGCATTAAAAGTATATGAAAATAGAAACCGGAGCCAGACCCTATGCCATATATCATTAAAATGTATTAATCAGAAAAAAAAGATGAACTGTCTTTCAATTTAAAGAAACAGTTGTGCTGCAAGATATTCTTTGCTTTAAATTCTTTATTTGGCTCCCAGTGTTTTATAACTAGTCTCCTTTAAAGCCCACAGTGTGCTGCAGAAGCACCGTGCATTTTTAATATAAAAGAAAGAGCAGAAGAATGAAATTGGAGAAATTTCCTTTCTCAGACAAAACCCATACATCTTTATTTTTAGTTATTTTAAATGGGGACTTATTTACATAATGAAAATTTAATGTTCGATTTTGTCTTTAATTGTTATAGGTGGTTCAGTGTATTCTACTGAAGGAAGAACAAACTCCATATGCAACTGTATTGGTGTGAAACAATATAACCAAATATGCTTAGTGCTTATGTGGTTTGGTTTTTTTTTTCATCGTCAAAGCATAGTACAAAATTAATTTTGATAGGATAATAAAAAGGGCACTGCAAAAGATTAATGTTGAAGAGATTTTAACACCGGAAATACAATTTATGTGATGGAAAATATGAGCATCTGGCATTGCACTGTGAACTGTTCCCAGATAATGAAAAAAAAATCTTCCAGACAAGCATGGCCAGTTCCCGCAGATTATTTTTGCTTGTCTCTCCAGAGATACCCTCTGTCGGCTGAAACAACCACGCGACACACGGTCCCTCCTTGCAGTTTTCCATCTGGAGCCTTGAATGAGTGGTGAATTAAGGTCAGTGCCAGGATGTGACTACATTTCTTCCCAGTGAGCCAAAGGACGATCACTGAGCAGCCTACCAAAGTAACACCTTCTGTTAGCGCTAAGCGATCCCATTGCGTTATAACTCTGCAGCGAACACGAGTACAAATCCACCAGAGCTTCACTGGCAAAAGCAAGTATGTGTTACCTTGAAGTTAAATACCTTGAAGGTACGTAAAGGACGTGTAGATGTGGTGCTGAAGGACATGGTTCAGTGGTGGTTTTGGCAGTGTTAGGTTAATGGTTGGACTCGATGATCTTAAGTTCTTTCCAACCAAAATGATTCTATGATTCCATGATACAGTGCATATTATACCTTGTCCCCATACCTTTTGTGAGGCAGAAAGCCCTTTTTGTGTGCTCCACAGGTCCTGTCCTCTGCTGATATAGGCTTCAGTGATTCATTTGACACAAAGGCAGTTTCATGTCTCTCTGAAGAGAGCTTTAAAGAGCTTCTCAATGCAAATTGGTGTGTCAAAGAAGTGACTTCCAGCTGTTGGGCTCCATGTTGGGGAAGTGTGAGCAACCTTTGATCCCTTCGCAGGGACGTGAGGGTTTGCTCTGAAGCAACGAGCCTCTCGGGGCTTGGCACAACAAGGGTTTGAAGAATCAAAGCAAAATTGGGGGGTCAGGTGGGAGCTAAGGCAGGGAGTTGAGGCCAGGCGGGAGTAAAGGCCCAGGTGTCCATGAGAGTTGGAGGAGACCTTGGATGGGAGGATTGTGCTGCGGTGGGACCAGCCCTGCCCGCTGTCCCACCCCGGCCACACGCAGGGCTGGGGGTACATTGCTCCATGGGAACTCATTAAAAGTGAAAGCAGAGCAGAAGCGACCAGCAGGCTCGCAAAATTGTGTCATTATCAGCCTTGGCTGTTGTTAGGGCGTGCATCGCACTGTGCCCATCCCTTTCCTTTGCCCCTTTCCGGTACGCGACCACCCTCTGCATAGTCCAGAAATTGCAGATTTTACACTGTTGGTCCCTCACACGCCAGGACAGCTGTGTATTTGCCTTGCTCGTTGTGCTGCAGGCCGTTAAGTGGCACTGTGAAGTGCCATGCTGTGTGTTGGGGCAGCTCCAAATAGGGGCACGGGAAGAGGAACGAGAGCGGTTCCATCTCCTCCCTACGCAGCAGTTCATCTGGTTGTGAAATGCCAGCACACCCCCATGTCCACAGGTCGTGAATAAGCAGATATTCTGCTTGTTTGGTTTCATTTTTTTTATTTATCCTCTATTTGATGTCACACACTGAACAAAATTAGAAACGAAATGGATGTGCTAATAATGCAACAGCCGTTTTGGTCGTGATGCTTGTCTGATTACACCAGTAAATGTCACTGTCTCAGGTCTAAGCACGGCACCAACCTCTTCAAAAATCAGATTTAACTATTATCTTTCTGTGTGAGTCATAACCTAACATACTAGAGGATAAAAGAGCAGTCCTGAATCACACTGCGGGTGCCATTTATTCCTTACTCTCCTGGTACTTGTGCTTGTTCTTTTAATAGGGTGTGGAGTGATGCTGGCTGCTCCAAAAGCTGTGTAGATTTTTATATCCCCTAAAAATCAATCACTTTCTAAATGTCAGGAACACACAAGTGATGACACAGAGACGTTTTAACCTATAAATCCTGTTTTTGCTGGTTCCTTAAACCTACAAATTTACAGGAAACGGTTTGTTTTGGGGAGCCTCCTCTTTCCAAAATGATATTTAGTGTTTTTCAAGTTGATAGAATACACTGTTTTGACACTACTGAATGTTAAATTTTTTATTTATATTTTAGTCCATTTGGAAAAAATACGGAATGCAATTAGTGACTTAATTATGGTAAAAAAGAAAGAAGCTGGAATTCAAACCGAAAGTTGAAAGATACAGGATCGTGCTTCAGCAACCCGGGAAAGTTTTGCTTTTTGTTTTCTTATTTGTGGAAATCTGAAACTATCCCAGGGCAGGAGAACACTCTCTGGTGTGACTCAGTGCTGGACCCCGTGCTGGCCATCACGTAGAGTGTGTCACGGGGGGACAGCAGAGGCAGACGGAGCCCGCTTCGGGCATGTGTCCGCGCACCCATGCTGCGGCGGAGGCTGGAAATGCTTCAAAGCTTCTGAATTCCCTGATGTAAAAGTTGAAAGAACAATTTGGTAGAAATAAGAAGTTGATTGCTGTGCACATGAAGAAAGCCAGCTGCAGTCAGCAGTGTGTAAAAGGTCTTTAATGATGCAAACAACTTTTGGACAAAGTACAGAAGAAGGTAATTAAGGCACTAGGTCAGAGAGTGGGGCAGGCGTAGGTTTGTGAGAGTCCCTCCATGGTCTGTTGTGGAAGCAGTTTGCCCTAGGCATGAACATGTAGACAACCTGAGGTCCAGCCCTTTTTCATACCCATTGTAAAAGCCAAACAAAACCAAAAATGGGAATAAATGGGGTATTAGTTCTGTTATTGCTTAGGCTGTAATTTTGCCAGGGTGCCACACTAACAACCCTGGCAAGTTTAAATGTAGGCAGGGTGAAATGCCGAGGTGATGTGAGGTGTGCTCCAAGGAACTGTGGGTTTCGTGGGGAACGTCCAGGTTAGTGACCAGCATAGGCAGGGCTGTTCTTAAACATCATTTAAAGTGAAACCCAATGTCCTGACCCAGTCGCAGGGCCGTCTCAAGTGACACCTCAGCACGAAGCTTTGCTCTGCAGAATTACAGCTCAGGAGGCCACAGCTGCGGGGGGTGAGGGGACTGAAAAGAAATGATGTCTCCATTACAACGGTACAGCGTTTTGCCAACACAGCCCAAGGATTTTAAGAGTCAGAAGAGGCAAACCAGCCAAGAGCTCAGGGTGACCTTGCTCAGAAGGAATGCCTGTGGAAGCCACTTTATGCCAGGTTTCCTTCTTGAGCCCTGTGTCTGAGCATGGTGAGGCTTAGCTGGTTGCTGATGGGATGCACTTATCCCTGCCTGGGTGGGAATCTGCATCAGCCAGCAGGAACCAGTGTGTGCTCAGGGACACACAACACGCAGACGAGCCCTTCGTGCTCCACCAGCTCAGCAGTCGGTACCTCGAAGGCATTTCTCTAAGGGCTTCAGCCCTGCTCACTTCATCTGAGCATCCCTGAGTAGTCATTAGCAGACTGCTGTTGAAATTAATCCTCTGAAAGTCTCAGTAGGGAGAAAAAATACATCACTTACCAGGTCCTTCACTGCTGCCTTAGCTGCGTAAGTGGAAGTGTCTGAGTGAGTGGTTTTTGCTGCAATAGAGCAGAGGAGTAAGGTGGGGATGTCTGTGCTCTTCAGTTTGTCTTCTGTGGTTCACTGTAGTATTTGACCTTGCCACTGGCAGTTTGCTTAGCAGTCGTTTCTACAGTCAATGCAATTGGCATTAATTAATTATTATCTTTAGCAATGGATTTCATGTGCAAAATGTATTATTTCTTGGAGCCTGATCTTTAAAAGCTGGGTGTCTGTCCTGTACCTGCCACATTTGTCGAAACTGCAGAGTCTCGGTTCTGCATTTTTGCACACAAAAATGGCTAAATTTGTCCTTCTTCATAAGCTGACCCAGGCCACCCGCTCTCTGAAAGAGGCACTTGGCAGGGACAAGAGAAAACAGAGCCACGGGGACACAGTGGCCCCTTCTCCCACTTCCAGCAGTCCTAGTGTTGTTTGTTCATGGTCAGTTTAGGAAATAATGAAGTCACTTATGGAAAAGATAAGAAGAGGTGGAGCCATTGGGGTAGGGTGTTGCTGGAAAAGGCTTGGAAATAGAATCAAATAAATTGCTCCTACCACTTTTGATTCCCCCTGCAGAACGCAGGACCTTAGATATGCTTTTTATAACTAAACAGGAATATGCCAAGAACCACTTTGCTTCATCATCAGTCATCCCGGAAGAGTGTGGGAGATACAGCCAGCAAGGGGCAATAGGAGAAATATTTTGACATGTGTAAAAGCTGCTAGCTCTTACAAACTACAACCAAATCTTGTTTCAACGGGAAATGTATGTAGAACGGAAGGTGCCCGTGCCAAATCTGCCTGGACTCGGATGCCAACAGGGAGACTCTGCTGATTTGGCAATGCCAGCCAGGTGCTGAGTCCGTGCTGGCCTGGCCCACTTCCATATCCAGCTTGACTCTCCCTAGAAAGCACTTTCTCAGGTTTTCTCCTCAGCTGGGGCACCTCCAGGGTAAGTACTGCTAGCTGGGTACGCTGCAGCAGCGCATTAATGATCCCATTCAACACAAGTGCCCCATCCCTGGGCAGCCTGGGTTGGTGCTGGTGAAGGGAGGGCCAGGCTGGCAGGTGTACGCTCTCCTAAAGAGATGGGTCTAATCTTGTTTCCTTTGTGTTTTAACACCGTGTGATATACAGAAATTAAAAATAAAGGAAAAAAGGTTGGAAAAATAGAATAGCTAGATTTTAGTATGGTCTGGCAGGTGCGCATGGTAAGGAAAGCCTGGCTGTACATATTGTGCCCCTCTCGAGTGTTGTGGCAGGAGGTGTTCAGTGTTTAGTCAGGTTTTATCAGCAGCTGTTGGTATGAAAGCTCAGAGAGGCTCCACACTAGGCACAGTCTCATGGTGGCTGCTCCAGGCATGAGTGTGACAGTGTGCTCCCCCGTCCCGAACTGGCCTTCATCTCCCGTAACCCTGCCAAAGTGATAGCCCCCCATGGTGGCCCTAACGGTACATCTAGTCGTGATGGCTGCGTCTGCATCCAAAGTGGTTTCGGGGAGACAGATAACAACACAATAGCCAAGGGCTAGCTTGAGCAATGCACCCACCGAACCACAATGCTGGTGCTGTGGTCAATATGCAAATATAAGTCAATCATCTTACCTCCATAAACAGTGAACAGCCCAAGAGCCTTTGGAGTTCTCCTGCATGGCAGCAGGCTGCAGCCCAGGATCTCCCTTTGGGTGGGAACGCCTCTCAAGGTGACTGCTCCTCGAGGTTGAGAGATTCCTTGCCACAACAGATCCTCGGTAAGTGAACTAATACCATGGTAAAATTTGAAATCTTAGCTGAGTGATATAAAGGATTGATTGCACACATATAATCCTTTAGACAGAAACCGTTGACCAAATCTGGGACTAGGACTGGATCCAACCGCACCCAGCCTTTGAGAAGGAGTTTAGAGAGCAAGGAGGTTCTTTCTGAACCTCAACTCAACGGGAGATCTCCCTGACGGCTCTGTCTGATCCTGTCCTCCATGCAGTAAATAATCAAGTGTGCCTTGCCATCAAATCTTGTTAAAACAGTGTCGCATTTACTATCAAACTTTGTTAAATCATTGGTTTTTGTCAATAGATATAACACTGCTTCTCTCCACCCGTCACAGTGAGCGAGGAGCAGTGGCCAAGGCAGCAAGCAGGGGCAGCCCCAATCCTGCCACCCCAGCATCCTCCCTTGGGTGTGAGATTGGGGCTGGATCCAGATTTTGGGGGTTCAGTGTTCTCCCCTGCCCGTCACTGAGTCAGGAGGGAAATCCTCGCTGTGTTTGTTGCCGGCTGGCTGAGCCCCGGCTGGCAGGACCGCAGTCCCGGTCTGGTGCCAAGTTAGCCTGCGGCAATACAGCTGCCTACTTGTTCTTTTTTTAAAAAAAAATAAAGATCAACTTGCAAATGGAGAACGAAGGGCTGCATGCAGCAACTGCTGTACGCTGAAGAGACCCTGAAACAAAGAAGAATGTGAGCATCACCGATCAACTCCAGCCTCGGTGGCAGTGTCCTCAGCTTGCGGAAGGAGAGGTGCCTTGTCCCCTGTGTTTTGCCCAACGTCTTGGTCGGTGCCATTGTCCCAGACCCAGGGACAGCGAGCGATGGGTGAGGTGGGGTGGAGGCTCCCCCAGCTCTCTGCTGCTGACACTGAAAAGTTGTTGTAGCTGCGTTGCTTACTGCAGCTATGGCTACGGGTAAATATTGTAGGGGGGGGCATCTCTGGTGTCAGCGAAGCAAAACAAAACCTAAGTGGTTAAATTGGCGTTAACAGGTCACTTGGCTCTGTGTGTGTGTACCCGGAGTGAGATAAGGAGATCTGCAGGGTGAAGGACTCCAGGTTATCTGTGGCCAAGTAGTGAAATTGGAAAGCTTGTGTCCTTTACTAGGATTGCCTCTTTTTTCCTTTTTCTTCCAGTGCAGGACAGACAGCGCAGCTGTAGAGGATTAACGTGAACAGGTCACCTCTCCGCCCTTCGCCGCCCAGACCGGAGATATTTCCTTCTCCTCCTCTCCCCATTGACCTGCTGTGAGTCACCACCTCCTGCCTCCCGTGATCCGTCTTTCCCCACAGGTTTGTCTAATGCCACATGGATGCACTCACACACACACACGGGTCTCCATAGGGTGAGCAGTGGGCTCTGGGGGGATGTGGGGAGTGCTGGGAGGGGGCTGGAGTTACTCATTGATGCACAGATTTATGCAAAAGTCAGTTAGTGTTTCGACACGGTATCGGACATGACTCATGGCCACAGGATCTGGTAGACCTCCCCATGCTGCTGGCCACCCCCCTGCCTGGTGCTGCGCGTCTGCTGAAACCTCCAGGGCAGGTTTGTAACACTGGAGCCACTCCGTTTTATGGGACTGCTTGGTAAGGGCTACCGGGAAATTGAATTTCTAAGGATATGTGAGGCCAGTGGCTACTTCTGGCTTCAGGCTCTGCAGTCCTTGCTCAGCCCTGCACCGCCTGCCACGGGGCAGCTCTGCAGCTTTTCCCTGATGGTGTGGGTCAAGGAGTTGTGGCGTTGCAGAAAAATACTGGTGGTGTTTCTTGCCAAAAAATCACAGAGAATTTTAATTTTTTTTTTTTTTTTAAAGAACCCAGCAGAAGAATTATTTCCATTAACTTTTAGGAGGTGGCAGGAAAGTGTTCAGAGGGTGTGATGGGGCTTTTCTGGCTGTGTCTTCTCACCTGTCTGTGCTACACTGATGGCAGCATCGAGCCGTAGCTGCCTCTCATCCCGTCATGCAGACGCTAAGGAACAACCGCTGATCGTTTCTCCAAGGCACAGGCTGGCAGTTCTGCTCTCAGCACCTTTTCAGACTTGCAGGGGTTCCATTTGACCCTCTAACCACATTTTTGTGAGTGCTTCATTCCTATGAAAAGAGCACAGAATTTGTCAGAGCAAAGAATTTGTGGCCAAGTTTCTGATGGTTTTCGCATAAAAATAATGGTTCATTCAGGGCCGAGCATCCAGCTGTTACCTGTCCACCGATTTCACAGCATCCCAACCCACACCTTTGCCTTACAAAGATAAGATTTTCATATGGAGCCCACATATCTGGGGTTTAATTAGGATGGGTAGCTGGAAGTAGGTTATGTGTGGTGCCGTCTACACTTAACTTACATACAACCAGAAAATATGTCTCACAAGTACCACCAGACTTCTAAGTGTGAAGAAGACCATTCTCTTGGCTTCCTCATCCATTACAGCAGTTCAGGCTACTGATTTTCTTTTTGCTAAATTTAGGTGGGCATCAAGTTTTTGAACTCTTTTACAACAGCCATGCTACTCTGATCACTTTAGTTCATTAACTTAGAGTTGTCTGGGTTTGTCCGCGTGAGGCACAGACAGATGGTTTGCCCAAGGTGTCTTTGTGGCCACCTCTCCAAGCACCAAGCAGCACATGGCCACCTTTTATCTACAGCGGGATGTCTCTGCAGGTCAGAAGTACCCAGACACTATGGTGACAGGCACAGAATAAAAACTGAGGGTGGTAAGCATCAGCGGAATAATTCAGGGTGGTCCACCATGGCAGTAACGGGATGACATTTAGCAAAGGAAAGTTTCAGTGCAACACAGAGGAAAAATGTCCTCACGTGGAGTTGTGTCAGCCACGGAAGATCTCCAGGGTGAGCGGAGGAGCCCCTGTGCTTGAGTCATTCAAAGTGGACAGGAAAAATGCTATGGAAAATGTTCTACCAGGAGCAGCCCTGCTCCAGCAGGAGCTGATGAACCGTATGACCTCAATGGTATTTTCCATCTCCCAATTTATGTGACATGGAAAGTGATTTATTTTGGCCTAGCACCACTTTACTACAATGAATAATGCCCAGCTGGCAAGTACCTGCTTTGAACTCTGAGTCCTTGGAGAAATCTGGTGGTCACAGAGGCACCACGAGAGGAGCCTTAAGGTCCACTGCAAGTGCAGCAGATTCTCCTTTGCTGATGGGTTGGTTTGAGGGTCATGCTCTCTTGTCCTGCCCAAATGTCCTTGTCGATGAAACCACTTACAGGTCCCTGAGCGCTGAAACAACCGAAAGCATTAATAACACGTGGGTTGCCCTCTCTTGACTTATGAGATCACTTATTTTTCCGTGTCTGGGTCAGCTGAGAAGCGTTTAATTGGCAGCAGGAAATGTAGATGAAACGTACCCCCACGGCTCTATTTAGCAAATTCCTGCTATTCTGCTAAAATTGCACGTGATGCCGAGGGTGGGCGGGAGGGTAACGGTTCGCAGCGCGGCGGACGGGGCGGCGGAGTCTGTCTCCAGCAGAGGAAGCTCCTCAGGAACCCAGAGCTGACCCTGCTTGCCGAACACCAGTTTTCATGAATCATTGGCTTTTATGGAAATCCCTTTCAGCATCCATTTATCCAGCTGTTTCCTGTGTATGGGAAGCATTGTGCTAGCTGCAATATTTGTTTCAAGTTACCAGGACTGACTGGTCATTTTAATCATCGTAAAGTTCTGAACAGAGAACCACATGTGCATTTTGGGAAAAGTACCCAAAAAAGGATCATGAGGAACAGCTGAAAAGTGTCCAGAAAGAGGTCAGATGTGGAGAATGATTTATGGGCGCTGTGGGTGTAACCAAGTAGCAGTATTGCTGCAGAGCTTTCATGGATCAGCAGTTGCCAACTTCATTATATTTGCTGATGTCTTTTTGGGGTTTTGTTTTTGTCGATTCCTTCTAAAAATAACAATAGCACCTCCTTCGAGGGTAATGGAAGCAATTACTGGAGCTGGAATGAGACAGTAATTCATCGGCTAAAACCATACACGGGGAGCATTTTGATTTTTAATTCCTGTACTATAAAACAAAAGGATAAAAAGTTGCTTCTGATGACCAGGCTTTTCTATGAATTGGTATGCATAGAAATTCACAGAAATACTTTCCTCTGGCTATCTTTGGGCAAGGATGTTACAAACCTGCTGTGCCTCCAGCTTACAAGGGAAGAGTCCTTGCCCGAGGGACTTCATGCGAGGACGTGAGCCATAGGTACATTCCCTGACTCCCAGGGAGTGAGCTGCAGTAATGGAGACACGGGAACCCGCCGATGGGTAAGGTCACACAGAAGGTCTGCAGAACATCCTCTCAGCATGATCACAGCCCAGTTCACATTTACGTAATACGCATTAAATCTACAGAAACGACTGAAAAGCCAGCACCGTAAATAACAGGGGAGAGCAAAAGCCTTGGCAGACTCCTGAAACAGAAGAGGTTGCGTTAAGGGGATGCACAGAGAACAGAAACCAGACTACAGCACAGATCCCGAAAGGCAAAAGTCCCCAGTGATCCTTCTTAGCCTGACCCAGGGAAAATGATTCATGGATCTCACGCCTCATGATCACCGTAACCCTGAGAGCGTGAGCAGGACACGGTGACCGTGGGCTGGCACGTCTCGCCCAAAGCCCTGTCTTTAGCTGTGCACAACCTCAGTGTCTGCTTTGGGTACTTCTTTTAAAGTAACACATCTAGTGGTGAAAATTCATTTCTGGCCCTGTGGTAATCGGCAAAAGCATAATTAAGCGATGCAGTTAGCAATGACCACATCTCCTTTTCCACATCCTCTCCCTTTGCCCCACAGATAACTGTGGAAGGTATTTCAGTGCCCATCTCTTCCTGAAATACCTACAACGCTATCAAGGCTCAGCAGATTTTGTAAAGCTCACGAACTACCTAAAGCTGCAGCCTGACACTTACTGAGGCTGCTGGGAGGGCTTGAGTAGCTCGTGTCCAGCTGGGAATAGCTCCCAGGCAGCTGGATTTATAGAATCATAGAACCGCAGAATGATTAGAGTTGGAAGGGACCTCAAAGACTATCTCATTCCCACACCCCTGCCAGGGGCAGGGACACCTTCTACCAGGCCAGGTTGCTCAAAGCCCCATCCAGCCTGGCCGTAAACACCTCCAGGGATGGGGCATCCACAGCCACTCTGGGCAACCTGGGACAGTGCCTCACCACCCTCACAGTCAAGAATTTCTTCCTAAAATCTATTCTAAATCTCCCCTCTTTCAGTTTAAAACCGTTGCCCCCCATCCCATCACTACACTCCGTGATAAAGAGTCCCTCCCCATCTCTCCTGGGAGGGGAGGGACTGGAAGGGGCTCTAAGGTCTCCCTGAAGCCTTCTCTTCTCCAGACTGAACAACCCCAACTCTCTCAGCCTGTCCTCACAGCAGAGGTGGCTCCAACCCTCAGATCATCTTTGCGGCCTCCTCTGGACCTGCTCCAACAGGTCCCTGTCCTTCTTATGTTGGAGGCCCCAGAGCTGGACACAGCACTGCAAGGGGGGTCTCACCAGAGCAGGGCAGAGGGGCAGAATCCCCTCCCTCGCCCTGCTGGCCACGCTGCTGGAGATGCAGCCCGGGATGCGGTTGGTTTTCCCTCTAGTCGTGTCTCTGCTTTGCAGTACCCAACCCCTTTTTTGCCAATCTTTTGAAAAACCCAGCAGCTTCCTAAACTTTCTTGGAAACAGGACCTCACTCATCTGTACTGCCTTCACAGGAGCGTGCCGGGGCAAAACATGGTCTCCAAGAACTTGCTCGGAGTTTGTCCCTGTGCCCAGCTCTGCTCCCAGGGGGTGCACAGCATCCTGCAGGTAGGGGTTACAGCGTTGGGGGGCTCTTATCCCAGGAATCCCTGAGCACAGCTTTGTGAAAGGGGGGGAGGGGGGCGGTTTGAAAAGGGTGTCTGGGGCTCCCATTCCCTGGCACGGCTCGCTGGCCTGAGGAACGCCAGCAAAGCGTGGTCTCAAGGTCAATGCCTGCCGGCATCTGTGGCCAGGACTTGTACTTGGCTGTCGAGGACGTGTACGGGGCGGAGGGGAAGGGTGTTCGGTCCTGCCTTTGTGTTTTCAGCTCTGGTATCCCTGTCGTTAGCTTCGCTGTTGCCAGGGGAACCCACAAGGAGGTTATAAAACAAAAAACAGCCCCAAGCCGTATTGTGTCAATTAATGTAACCAGACATATTTCCTCAAATAAGATCCATATGTTTGAGATAACATCTTTGTTTGTTGCTTGTGGTTTCCTTGATGGCAAACTACTGTGCTGTAATCCTTTAGCGTCTGACTCGTTTATAAAAATTGCTGTGGATGAAAATATGAAATACCGGGAGTGCTTTCTTGGGGCCGGGCTCGCCCAGGGCTCCGAGCCCCCCGAGAGGCAGGGAGCGGAGGGAGGCGGGAGGATGCTCCGTGCCCAGAGAGCACCTATTTTATTCTCTTGAAAGGGACACCTGCGATAGCTCCAGCCCTCTCCCCTCCAGTTTGTTCTCTTCAGTTATCTGTCAGCCTTACGGGTGTTGTCAGGCCAGGTGTCTTCTCAGCGCAGGGCGTAAGTTTTGAAACCTCGCCAACTGGAGCGAGAGATGCTTAAGGGTTTGGGTTTTTTGCAGAGGTGTTGTGGCATATAAAACCCTACAGGCTTTGAGCAAAACTTCAGCTTCTCAGCCTCTGTACCACTTTAAAGTGGGACCTAAAACTGGCTGCAAAACCTAACTCCCAGTAAAATCAATACCAACCTGAGGCCTGTAGGTATTTTCCAAAGCTGCACTGCTTCACTGAATGGATGTGCTTGAAGTAGGTTCACTTGGTTTAAGATCATTGTGCTATTAACTTCCTCCCTTGATTCCTTATCTGCACAGGGCATGTGCTGCTTGGCTGCCCAGGACCTGCCCTACCTCAGCTGGACCAGCTCTCTGGTTTGGTGGACGTTTGCTGCAGGAGAGAAACCCTTTAACAACAGGATTTGTAAGACCACAAAAATGCAAAGGAGACAGGAGAACTTAATTATTCTTTACATGATTGTTTTTCACTTGGATAGCGCTGCTCTCTGAAGGGAGCAGGGGTACCGGTCTAATAATTCTGCCTTGGTCAATCCCTTATGATATTTACACAGCGGCTGGGAAATAGCTGGTGGGTAAATATAATTTCTTGGATCGATGCTCGCTTGCGGCACTTCGGAGCTGTATCAGGCCGCTGTTTGAGGAAGGATGTGCAGGTCAGTGTCCCCACCACACCGTTGGCCCCAAATCCTCAGCATCCTCGGTGCAAGTGCACTTGGGCTGTTTGGCTCCCTCCAAGCCAGAGCACTTTTAGTCGGCTGAGTGAACTATTTTGACCTCAGGGAAAAAGGCTCAAAATGCAGTTGTTTACGCGTTTTTTCCTACCAAATTAAAAAAAAGGTAGGCTCAAAGCCAGGCGTAGCTGAAGTGACACAGTCTATAGAGCAGACAGAGCCCTCACGGGTTGCACACGGTTACGATGGCTATGAATTTTGCCTTCCAGTGAGCTGACAAGTTCAGACCATTTGCCTTGCTCACCAATTATCTGCGCTCCTGCAGATGTGTTTTGCTTTCACAAGTACTTCACAAAGGGAGTACATATTATTTTTTTTTTTAACATCAAGGCAAAGGGACTCTTTCCTTGTGCTCTGCCGTCACCCTCTGTGCTCTGTTGCCATCAACTCACATCCTTGTCCTCCCTCCTGGACCCTCAGTCTCACCTGGGCATCCGGGGGCCAAAATTTTGTCTGGGTTGAGTAGGAGTTGTGTGCACAAACCCTTGGGCTGATGGACAGGCTGGAGCCCTGGCTGTCCCACGGGCACCAGCTGCTCCCCAGCATGGCATGGGCAAGCTGAGCATGGCGATGAGACGTGTCTTGGCTTCAACAGTCCATGTTCTCCTCCGATTTTTGGTGCTAATACGTTAATCAGATCTCTCATTGGATCGCTCTCTCTGTGTTTGTACAGTAATTAATTCCGACTGCAGCGACGCCATCAAGCTTCAGGGATCGCTGCGTAGGTGCCGGCGTTTGCGATGTGATTGTGGAGGATGCCTGGATGAAGCAGCGATGTTTGAGGTGTGATTTCAAATTGAAACTCGACGGCAAATTGACTGCTGTTGGAACAGAAGGAGCGTGGTGAGCGCAGCCCCCCACAACCCCCACGGCACCCCCCTACAGCCTCTCCCAGGGCTCCCAGAGGGAGCTGGGGCGATTGGCCTTGGCCAAGGGGATATACATGGACTGTAGCAATTTTCAGCCTATTAAAGAGATCAGAGGCAGTCTGCAAAGGTTTTCATTGAAAAAAATCTCCTTGAGGAGGAAGGGGAAAAAAAAGAGGAAAAGTAGAAACTTCAAAAGTCACATTAAAGAAACAAATCTATCGATTCCTCCTGCAGACGCAGTCTGCTAACCAGGAGTAAAGGAATATTTAAGAACATAAATTAAGAAGCTGTGACTTAAAATTGTGTAATGCTTCTGATCTCTTTAATAGGCTGAAAATCACTTGTTTGTTAAGTGAAGCACTGCACGTGGTGAAAACCATTCCTGAGAGATCCCTGCTTTCTCTGGCAGTGGCAGCCAGTGGGCTCACTCTCCCAGCCCTACATCCCTTGTCATGCTGGGTCCCAGCGCTGCCCCTGGAAAGCAGCTTTTTAAATGCCCCTGTGCCCCTTCCCGTGCTGTTTGCTCTGCCGTGCCAAAGAGATTTAAAACCTGCTACGATGGTTTTACCTTGCAGTAGGCTTTGGGCGGGGAATTTCACTGGAAACGGGTCGGCAGCTGCTGGGTGCCAAAGCAGTGGTGACCACGAGCCCCTGCTCAGCCAGCACGACCCCTCTGCTCTTCCGAGAGTGGCTGAAAATGCCTTTTCCTGCGGCCCCGAAATAAAATGCCAGGGAGCAGCTGGTGTGTTCAGAGCGCAGTGGGGAGGTCAGGCAGGAGCTGCCCGTTCCTCTTTGGGGAGAACCTCTCCCAGTGTCCCCCCCTGCCCCCGCAGGGCATTAAACCTACACCAAGAACTGAATTCTTCTTAAATCTGGTGCCTTTACCTGGCTTTCTGCACTTCTCATTTACCTGCGAGGAAATTCTGCATGTGGGGAAAGTGAGTTGGCTCTGAGCAAACCCTCATTTTCATCGTCAAATGACATTCTTCCCTTAAATCCTGGGGACAGCACTGTCCTGCTAGGGGCTTATTGGCTGGTAGTGGCTTCTGATGCCACCGCGACGTGACCAGTGATGATCCTCTGGTCCCCTCGGGAAGCCCGTGGCCCTGGACCAGCTGCTTTGAGACGCCCTTTGGGAGTTGATATTTATATGAGTTGTAAAATGGATTAATTACCTGCTAGTGCTTCTGACACTTTCCTTCTGCACTGAGACACACAGACAGTCCCGGCAGGAGACCCCGCACGGCCCCGGGGAGGGAGCAGGGTGCAAGTGCCAGGCACGGGGAGGCGTTAGGTACGGTGGGGCCTGGGTTATCAATCAGCTGAACAGAGCGGTCATTAGGGGAACTCGTGGGGCAGCAGGATGCGAGGATCACCAATTTGGAGATAACGGACCTTTTAACGCTCAGGCAAACCAGGCTGGGAACGGCAGCTGAGCAGGGGTGTGAGATACGGGGATGCCTTGGAGGGGTTCTCTGTCTCTCAGCTCCTACAAACCTGGGACAGCTTTAAACTAGTGTGGCTCAAAGCAACCTAAATCTATCCCCTCCTGCTTCAAACTATTTACAATATATATTTATCTGAGAGCTGCCCAACAGTGCAATTAAATCAATGTTCATAGCGTCATGTGGAGATTTTCTCATGTACAGCAGCCATTTTAACTTATTGGCTCTCCACGGCTGTGGTTGCAATTGGCCTTTTAGGGGTAATTCAAGCCGGGCCACCCGAGCCGTTGCAGAGCTGCCTGCGGATGCTTTTACACTGGTTTTTAACCTGGTCGATACTGGGGTACATCACACCTCTGGTGGTTGATGCCCTCCCTCAAGGCTGCCCACCCATCAGCACCATCCCCTCCTCTTCCTCTGCTCCGTTTCGGTGTGGTCAGTGGCACCAGCCCAGCTCTGTGTGTGTGTGTGTACGTGTGTGTACGTGTGCAGGCATGCGTGAGTGTGTGCACGCCTGGGGATGCTCGTGTCCGCTTTGCAATACTTCCACCTACAGAATAAAACCCAGAACGGCAGCGGGCGCAGCCGGCAGCAGCCCGGGAAGCCGATGGGTGCATCCAGGGGGGCAGCCCAGCTGGGCAGGGGGGGCTGCTTTGGGGGACCAGGGCAAAGCAGAGGACTTCTGCACAGGGACTTGTGAGCCCCTTGTCCTCTCCAGCAAAGCTGAGAAGAGGGATTCTATTTCCTGGGACCAAAATGGTAATTTCTGACATTTTTTTTCCTTCTACTGGAATATAAAGATATATTTTTTTCAGGCCAGCTTTTCTAATTTTAACTTCTTTTATTATTATTTTTTTTTCTCTCAAAATGCCCTGCTGGTCTGTGGCCAGGCAGGAGATGGGAATGGAAAGCCGTTTCCTTTACAGAAGTGTTTTTTCACTGAGCAGGGTGTAATCGCCGGTGCTTTGCTGCGACAACGCCCGAGGCCGCGGCAGAGAGGGGGGCGCAGGGCACGGGGCGGCCGAAGCGGGTTGGGGTCCTGCCCCAAAGAGCTTGCAAGCAACCAGCCTGTGCTTTGGATGGGGGAGAAACAAGGAGCACAGACAGAAGAGCCACGGACTTGGCAGCTCAGGGATGGGGCTGATGTGAAATGACGGATTTCACGACCATTTCCTGGCAGGAGAAAGGACCGGGCAAAGATTTCCCAGAAAAGGGATCCTTATCACAAGGCACGCTCTGCTGTTCCTGCTGCTCCTAACCTCTGGGGCGCGGGGGGCAGCTAAAGCCCTGATCAATACTTGTTGGGACAATTTCCACCAAGAGCATTCTTGGATTGTTCACAATTTTTTTTTCTCTCCCAAGCCGTCCCAAGCTTTTGGTCCATGTCTATCCATCGAACGTCTGCGACAAAGCTGACAGTGAAGGACAGTCACAACAGTTTGAATTCGCTCACTTGAAATACTGGCATCATTTTGTTGAAAACTCGGGCAAAAGATTTTAGCAAAATCCTTTTCCTGAGGAAAAGCAACTCCGAGGGCAAGACCAATTCCGCCGAACCCCAGCACCTGAGGAGAACTGAGCTGGAACATTTCCCACCAGGTCCTGTGGGAACTCAGGGTCTCAGGTCTTCAATGTTCAGTGGCAGCACCTGATTTCCATCGCAGCGCTTCTAACAGCAGCTGCAGCACCAGGCGATGGGGGAATACTCTGTATTTCCCAAGAAACTGCAGCAGGGCAGGCGCTGTGGGTGCTGTGCTTGGCCCCAGACGCTGGCAGGTGTCACCATCCCCAAGATCCCACCTGCCGAGCTCCTCTTAACACCCTGCTTTGTTTGCCCACGGACTCCCGTGGTCTCCTTTCACTTTGGGCTGCAGCTCAGACCGTGCCACCCCAGCTTTTCACAGCTGCTTGCTCTCAGAGCAGGTTGTTTTGGGACGCGTCCAAGCCGCGGGGCTGTGGCTCGGGGCGATGCGTGGCTCCTGTTCCCGGCTGCCATCTGCCACTTCCCCAGGACAGCGTCCGCTCTGTCGGCGTTAAGCAAACATTTGCCTGTGGCCATCTGGGTTCGATGATGCAGCCCGAGCAACCTTCCTCCGTGCCCTGGAGATGGCCATCGCTGAAAACACTGGAAAGATGGAGAGGAAGGACCAAAATATCTTCGGACGTGCTTCATCTGCGCGCTCCAGCACTGGTTTTGGCATCCCCACGCTTCCATCCCTGCTGGTGAGAGAAGCAGCACAGCAAGTGAAGCATGGGGGAACTACTGCAGAGGGCCCATCGGAGGCTACAAAGATGATGAGGGGACTGGAACATCTGTCATGAGGAAAGGCTGAGAGACCTGGGTCTGTTTAGCCTGGAGAAGACTGAGAGGGGATCTCACCAATGCTTATCAATATCTAAAGGGCAGGTGCCAAGAGGATGAGGCCAAACTCTTCAGTGGTGCCCAGCAACAGGACAAGGGGAAACAGGCACAAACTGGAACATATGAAGTTCCGTCTGAACATGAGGAAGAATTTCTTTACTTTGAGGGCAGCAGAGCACTGGAACAGGCTGTCCAGAAAAGTGCGTGAAGTCTCCTCCTCTGGAGATACCCAAAACTCACCTGGAAGCGTTCCTGTCCAACCTGCTCTGGGTGACCCTGCTTTGGCGGAGATGTTGGACTAGATGAACTCCAAAGGTCCCTTCCAGCCCCTACGATTCTGTGAAAAAGGGATGGGGCAGAGGGAAACGGGTGCCGTGCTGAGGTGCAGCCAGAGCCGGGGAAGCCACTGCAGCCCCACCAACCCCTGGGGTTCCAGTGGGAAACAGCGCTGCAGCAGGGCCTTAGAGTCCAGTTCTACCATAAACACATTTCCACTCTTGAAGGGTAAATGTCTGACCACGTGTCACACACCGCTGTGAAAATAAAGCCTGCACAGATGACAGTGAGCTCGGTCAGAAACAGAGTTTCAGTGCAGGGAACTCACAACCCCGTCGCGCTTCTCAAACACCTCCCTCTGCTGTTTCCACCCGCGGAGGCACTGCGGCCTTGGGCTCTTCTACACTGGGATGTCAATGGTGGGTCACCAAAGCCACCACATCCTTCAGAGATAAGTTTCTGCTGACGAAGGGTTTCTGTAAGTGACTCAAGCACACGGAAGACACCGAAGAATTTAAAAATAACAAGCATTAAAGAAAAATACTTCTCAACTGCTGAGATTTGTCAGTGTATCCTCAGGTGACTCCTGGAGGTTGATAGAGATGCTTAAAGATCAAAGCGCCCTCTCAACTGATTAATTTTTGTGATTTGGAGTTTAATGAACACATCCTTATTCACAGCGTGGCCACGGGGTGAGGCAGAGGAGAGGCAACTCTTGGTCAGGTGTGGCCCCGCAACCCCAGCTGGCTCTTGGGTGCAGCCTGGCCACCAGCTGTAACCACGCCGTCACCTATGTCAGTATTCAACTGCTGGCAAGTCTTTCTGGGCAAGGAAGTCCTCCAGGTAACGGGACATTAGCGGGGCTACAGCCATTCAAGACCACCATCCCGCTCTCAGACTGCTCCGCCCCCTCTAAGGACCACAGGCCACCACCCAATTTGTCCTTCTTGTCACTCAGAGCTCTGGCACATCTTCTCTTTTTCATAGCACTGACCCAACTTGGACTTCCAAGAGAGACCTGCTGCGTTGTTCTATGGCCTGCCGTTGGCCAGGGCATTGTGTGGTTGAGGCCACCATCCCTACAGCTGGTCAAAGACATCTTTTTTCCCCACGCAAGACCAAGCACTGACCTCCTTGCTAGCTGACGGCAAGCTGGCTGCCCAGGCAATCTGCAGCAGATGGCGTCTAGACATCCAACATCACCAGATGTTCCAGCTTTGCGTGGAAGTCAACTTCTGCTCTTCAGCGCTGGAGTGAGGGGCACTAGAAGCACAGAAGGGTAATTAGCACTTACACATTAACACAAACACAGGGGCCGAGCCCTCCTCCTGCCCGACTCCTCTACACAAACCCCGATGGATCTCCAGCCAGTTGTGCTGCTACTTCAAATCCAGGTTTTTAACACTGCCCTAAACGATCCAAATACTTGTATCTAGGGGAAAAAGAGCGACTTCAATTTCCATAGCAACAGGCGATTTTTCCTGAAAGCAACAAACACATGAAACACGGTTACTACAGATTGAAAAAAACCACAGAGGTAACCCAGAGAACAGAGGAAGCTGTGCATTTTTCCCCTCTTTTCACAAAAACATAGGTTTTGCATTTCTAGAGAAGAGCTGCAGCCAGGGGCTGGCAGGATGCTGGGTGGCTGCTGACAAGAACGTGCCGTTTCCAGTGAAGCTTTCGCTCAACCACATACTATTTTTTTTCTTTCCCTTTTGAGATGTGCAGAATTTGTGGCCCAGCAGAGGCTGGAACTTGCTCCTGCAGCAGCACAGGACGCCAGGTCCCTTTCCAGCTTCCCCACTGAACCCCCAACTTGAAGGAACGAGATCCGATTCCTCCTCACCCACTCCAAGGCTCCAGCGGCCAAGACTCCCCCCAACAAACTGACCTGCCCTCTGCAGGGCAGCACACCCCAAGCTGTCACAGTGTCACCCTCCACCCAGCTGCAGCAGGAGGGCTCTGCTGGCATTTCCCCCCAGGGAGCCCAGCTCAAAGCTCCCAAGCTTTCCATTAGCAATAGGATCCTTCCTTCTACTGCATTATCCCACCGTTAGCAATGAAAGGAGGGAAATAAAAATCCCAAAACTTGGTGACTCCAGGCATGTTATTTGTCCTGCTCTGTACTCCCAGCACAAGCAGGCCAGAGGAGAACAGCAGGTGACAGTGACTCCCCAGGGGCAGCGACAGGAAAGCTGGGCACCAGCAGCCCTTCACAGCTCCTCCAGCTTCCCCACCTCAGCTGCTCATCCCACCAAACTTCAGAGAGGTCCCTGCTCCTTTCTCCCAACCCCAGCGGTTGCCCAGACTTCCCAGTCTTCTCTCAGAAGGGCAACAGCTTAGAAAGCCTTCCCGGTCTCTCATTTGCGATGGAATCACATCAATATCCCACACATCCCATTAACCTGCAACGGCCAAAGCGATGGCATTTCAGAAAAGTAACTTCAGTTTCAATATATTTGAGACCCAACAGGCAGTAAAAAAAAAAAAAGCTTTATATTTTATTTCTTGTAAAAATCTTTTAACACATGCAGACTAAAACCAGTGTAAGAAAGTATCCACCATCGTTTAAACAAATAACTATACTTAAATATAAGTGTCTGCAATTGACTTGTATAAAAATAAGGTACGTTTTGCCTTTTTACAGAAATCCATTCTCCAGTTCTCATATCAATAAACAATACACAACTCTAACACATACAATTTAACCTGATCGTTGTTTCCCACCAATCTGATACTGCTAAGGTATTATGTGCAAAAGTTGGTAACATTTTCTTTCCCAAAAGAAAAAAAAAAATCTTCTACGTTTTAGAAAAAATTAGATATTGGGTTTAAATTAATCAAATCCTAATCGGTTCCACTGTTCTCAAATAAAGAGTCCGTTTACTGTGGTATGTACAGGCTTAGCCAGAACCCGGGGCAGGTGCAAACCTCAGCGCCTGTGCCTGCTGTGTCCCGACCGGCCGCTGCCGTGGTGCTTGCCCTTGTGAGACCTCTCGAAGGAGCGGGACCTCTCCCGCCTGTCCCTGTGGTGTCCCCGCTCGTGCCTGTGCTTCTTGGCAGCGTCGGAATGATCCCTGGATTTGCTCTGCGAACGCGAACGGGATTTTTTCCTTTTGTGACCGTGTCTGTTTGCACTCTTCAGCTCCTCCCGGCTGTGCTTGGCCTTCAGGTGTGGGGAGCCGTGGTTGTGGTGTCGGCGAGGGCTGCCGCTGTGGCTGCGCGACCGGCTTCTCGACCTTGAGCTGTATGTCCCAGACAGGCTCCGCCTATTGTTGTAGCTTACACAGAAGTGTTACAAGTTAAAACATTTCTTCCACACAGAAGAAAATAAATAATAATTAAAAAAAATAAATCAATGCTTAGGAACTTTTAAGTTACTGGAAGAAACCAGAGACTCTTTCTCCCACAAGGATAACTGATGAACAACAGTGACTGTCCCAGAACGTTCCTTTGAAAACAAAAAGCCCAAACACAGCGCCTCTTGTAGCTGTTTGACCCTGTCAAGAATCTTCCCCTCAACCTCAGATTGCAAATTGGTTATTGCCTTTTTTCCTTCAATGACCCGACAGTCAACAATACTCATGGGAACACTGCAACGAGATCCAGGTTGGCATTTTCCAACTTAGATATCAGTCTGAAGATTCTTTAAAAATACAGATATATATAACACACTAGCAGCTATCACTGCATCACCCTGCACAGTTCCCCCTCCTCCCCAGGCACAGCAGAGCAGCAGGGTACTGAAGAGCCAGATCCATTCTGCCAGGCATTGGAAGGGAGCTGCAACACGTGAAACTGGCACCTGTGACACTTCTCACCAATTCAAAGCGGACCGAGTTCCCAGAGACTGCTCTCATTTGTAACAGATTCATTGTGAAGATCATCCGAGTGGGTATGACTACCTTGCACTCGCTCACCGCACACAGGCAGGGTAAGGACACCGTTAAGCTTTCACAGCTTGAACTATTAACGGGCATTACCAACAGAACTGCTTCATGTCAAGAACCCAGAGCCCACATCTCACACCGCTGCTGGCCAGCGGTTAGAAGCCTGCACTAAGCATTTACAAGCTCCCTGGAGCAGCCCTACTTCTTAGCCCTGCTGAAATGTTCCAGAGCTATTTATGATGAAAAAGACCATGTTGCCAAAAAAAACATGCCCCCCTCCCTGCAAACCCCCACTGACCAAACAAAAACCCGGTACTTACTGCCGCCTGGGCGTGTGAGAGCGAGACCGTGACTTTGTTCTCGACCTGGATCGACTAGCACTTCTGCTGCTCCTGCTTCTCTTGCTTTCTTTTCTCATGCTTGGGAGGGAAAAAAAAAAAACCACGACCACAGGGTTACACTTCTGAGATACTCATTACTTCCATGAAGTAGCTCAGAAGTAGTCCACTCTACTTCAGTTGAAGAAACCGCTTTTACAGAAGTCTTCTCTTCATCAGGAAGATTTTTACTTACCCGTTGTAAGGGCTCTTGGAAGCCTGCTGCCTCTCTTCTGGCTCTTTTTTAACAGTTTTGGTATTCAGAGATACTGGAGACTTCTCTTCAGTTTTTACTTCTCTTGGGGAAGCTAAGAATGAAATTTAAATTCAAAATTAGATATTTTACTTACGCTCTTTAATAGACATATTGTACCCATTATACACCTTTACCAGCATTTGAACAAAATGTAAATATGAACTTATTCCATCTTTCCATTTACAGTCCACTCCTAGAAGAGAACACTGGAGTGAGATGCTCCCAGGGCGATGCATAGTTCAAAGCCAGCTGCCGGCGGGAGGGGAGAGGAACACTGTGACCTTCAAGGCAAGCAGCCAGGCTCCTTTGAGATTTCACCCACCAGGGCCCAAGTGGTACAAAATAGAAGCTGCCCTTATGACCCACAAGTATGTAACTTAAATTGTTACCTTGATTAATTTCCAGTACTATAGAAAGAATTAAGACTGAACAGCAAAATTACCTATTTAATTTTTGTTGTATTTGTACCACTAATATAAAAACCCCACTTCTTCAGTTCAGAAGTCAATCTGTCTCTACAGACAGCTGGTACAGCCCAGAGATGGATTCACCTTCTCGTGGACGGGCTGCTAAGCACAAATGATGCATTTCTACCTGGCTACTGGAAGTAAGGCAGAGGTGCTGCGTTATGACTTACACTGCAGCTCCCTCTAAAACTCCAGAAAGGCAGAAGGGCCCGTGCTTTACCCACCATCACTGGACCAACGCTCACAACAGCTTTACATTTTGTTGGTAGTTTACAGATCACTAGCAGTGTTAAGAGGTAAAAGCACCAAGATAAAACTGACTGCTCTTTGTATCATTAGAGTTCAGACAGATTTATTGGCTGGTTCAGGATATGCATTACAATTTATTCACCCTAACGCCAAGACAGCACTGTGACCTTCCCTTCTCCATTTCCTGACCACAAGCTGTCTTCCTTCACTGCACTTGCACAGTTGGCAACTACATTAAAAAACAAAAAAAAAAAAAAGGCAGAGAAAGCAATTTTCAGAAATACCTACTGCAAAAGGAACCATGAAGGCTATTGTGACACCCCCCCAACAGATTAAAACCAGAGAGTCTCTCTTCACAACACAGTAATATAAAAACCATTGGGGGTACACATTTTCATAACATAATTATCTCAAGGGTGCCTGTTATTAATGTATCACTCTCCCATCTGTGGAAGTATGGAATAAAGCATCCCATTTCCCTCTAATCTGCTATTTCAAGGTATTGAAATGGATTTTAAAATTTGTCTTTTTAAAAAACATTTGTCTTGCTTCTGTGAGAAAGCCTAAGTTGTCTAACATCTCAAGAAGCAAACCTACATGTTTTTTTAAACACCTTGGGACACAGATTAAGATGACTTATCAAATACCGCAACGCAAGTTACCATTCAGAGAACTCTTACATGGTTTGGATGCAGGAGAAAAGCCACCCAGTGTTGAGAGTGCTGGAGTTCCATCAGGATTTAAGCCTTTTGCCTTCAGTTTAGCTTCCTGTAGTGCCATTTTCCTTTTTTCTACTTCTTTATCCAGGAATTCATAATTGGGCTGTTAAAGTAACAACGCAGTAAGAAGCTGAACTAACATAACTCATATTTTCATCTAATTTCTGAAAAATACTCCATATCTTTTACTCATAGGTACACTAATGTGACTAACTACCAGGACTTCTTCTCACACTTCCCTTAGAGAAGCCACACAGCGGAGCCTTTCCCATTAGTAAACGTGTGCACAGGTGTTCCAAACACACTTGGACAACTGTGACACAGCTCAAGCTGAACTGAATAGGAAAAGCAAAGGTCTCAAAGTTACCTTCTTTCTGGTATAGAGTTTAAGAGTTGTTAAACATATCTCCTGAATCTCCTCTTCCGTGGTGCCAAAGAGCAAGAACCAGTGAGGACGGGTAGGCAGTGGAATCTGAAAATAAAACAACCAAAAGCTTAATAACAGGGGTTACAGACCAGGCTTCTGTTTCAAATATTATTTATTAATTCTCTTGAAACCAAATTACTAGCAGTAAAAGGGAACGCTAACTAAAGACAGAGGAATACTCACCTGCAGCGCTCTAGCAGCGAGATAAATGCAAGCACATGCTATAGTCTCCGGCTGGAAGCGAACAAACACATTTGTTCGAAGGCTGTCATTCATGTAATTCCTTAAAAAAAGAAATTATGAAAGGTTGGATCTCAGGTTTACATATTTTTATTTAGAGGATAACAATACTGGAGACTCAATTGACTTTATTATTTTTTCTGTTATTATATTAAAAACTTGGTTTCTTTCAAATTATTGCATTTAATGTTTACATTTGTTACTTCTGTACCAAAGTTTGCACCATTGCCATTGTTTTGAGACCCCAATGCAAGTAATAGTATGTAATGGCTACTTCCTAGGTAGGCACAGTAAGTTACACCATGAAGTGTCCATTGAGTTAACAGTCTAAAAAGTACTTTTCATCTGTCCAGCTGTTTGCTTTAAACACCAATGTTCTTGTATTCAAAAATCAATATGCTTAAAACTCAAACGCAAGCATAAGCATGGTATATTTTTAACCTACCATTTTCCAGAGGCTAGATGCAACCTATAAAGTTCATAAAATACTGCATTTAAATCCTACGTGTGCCTCGAGTCACATTAACTTCATCCAGAGAGAGAAGCATCCAATTTGCTCAGAGTGTTGGAAAAAGACCTGTAAGTTAGTAACGGGTCTCGCGCTTCACTATGCTCCACCATGGTGGCACTGCCAAGCAACACATGCCAAGAGATACATTTAAACAGCAGAGACCTCCATCGATTTCTAAGTTACTGAGCTACAGGAAAGAAACGAACAGCAGTCAGTAAGTATTGACTCTACAGAAAACCATGCCCAATATGGCTTCTAAGTGAACATGCTGCATGCACTGGCATTTTTATATATATTTTTTTTTAACTCAAGTTTAGCCAAACGCTAAATCAACTAAATGAATGTTGGCAGAAAGTGTACCCCGTGTGTCCTTTAAATACACTACAGTATACAGTAGCTAGGCAACAAAAACATTTAGAAACATTTTTAACAGTTACTTCTAAAAGCAAATATACAAATCCTTTTGACACCCAGACAGAACTAGAAGATGCTGCCCGATGGATATGGACCACTTCAGTGAATCTCGGATGAGCTTGCACTGGGTTGGCTGGAGAGAAGGGCAGCCAAACAGGCCATCCCCAGGTCATGGGCTGAGGTGCAGAGGGCAGAGCTCTATGACTTACCATCATGGACTACCCTTTAATTAAAGAGTAGAAAAAAGAACAAAGTTAAATTGAGTTCTCCATTACTATACTGGAATCAAGCCATGAAAATAGTAAGCAGAAACAAGCACTAAAATATTTTAAAAGTGTGCATTTGTGTAATAACTTACATCTCATTGCTTTGCATATGGATCATCAGGCTTGTTATTTCTGCTACTATTTTCCTGGCTAGGAAAAGAATGGAAAATAACAACTTACCAGGCTGTCTGTACCAGGGTTTGATTACGTTCACATTCTAAGACTTGTAAATACATAACAATGATCTGAAGAATAAGTGGGGGAAAAAAAACAAAAAAACACACAATTCTTAGTTTTAACATATAAAGCAACAGTAAGAAAGTAACTATGTATAATCAAACAGTATTCCAGAACAATGGTGTCTCCTCCTTTTCTAAGCATACATTGTAAGCTCACATGTCTGGAACAAGACATGCACTGGAACAGGCTGCCCAGAGGGGTGGTGGAATCTCCTTCTCTGGAGACATTCAAAACCCACCTGGACAAGTTCCTGTGCAACCTGCTCTAGGTGGACCCGTTTTAACTGGGGGGTTGGACCAGATGATCTCCAGAAGTCCCTTCCAACCCCATATGATTCTATGTCATCCAACCATGTTCAGATAATTCTTTATTTACTATTTTTCTATGATTTTCAAAACCAGTCACCTTCAACATTCCCAAAGGAAGCAATTTGTACCAAAGTCAATATAACTATTTGCCCAAGCACTCTGGCAAAAGCATTCATGGTAACTATTAAGGAATAAAGAGAAGAAACCAGGTCATTTTTACACCTGTATTTCTCATCCAACAGCTGACAATGATGTCATCAAGGTAGGACAATATTCGCAATTACATTATTTCTGATAACTCACCTTATGCGGATGCTTGACATGAACACAAAATCCCAACTCCTTCAGTACCCTCCTTTCTGCTTTGATTACTTGATTTTTGGTGTTTATGTAGTTCTGATCAAGTATCAGGGGGCTTGGAGTCCTATAGTTTGCAAGAAATAAAATCAAAACTGTTTTGCATATCCAAAAATAGCGTCATCTCTGTTTTCCCTTCCAACCAACTAATGGCAACAGAAACCTGGTTTCAACTCCTGCAAGCAAGTTTAAGCATTAATCTTGTGCTGTCCAAGTTTAGATAAACTAGTTTAGTTTCTGGTTTTGACTAGCTACAGATTAGATGGCCAAGATAAAAACACTCCTTTGCTACTGTGTATGCACACTACACTGGCCTAGCCTCTGGAATAAAAGTCAACTTTGTGGTGAAGATCTCGAAGGAACCTTTACACTTCACGATAGAGACAGGGGAAGGAACGTGATAAAACTAACTTTGCTAGGTAGGACATCAAAGCAAAAGTAAGCTAAAACAGTGGTATTTTTACTGATATTACAGTAGTAAGCTCGTGCTTTAGAAATTGCAGCTTCCTATGCGGTAGAAGACAAGATTATTCAACATCTTCAGAGAACAAGGCACCCCTGCTACTGCGATACACAAAAAGCCTAATAAAGCAAAGAATTTAACCTCTGAAATTGTGACAGATCTGCCTGTGATGCTGAACGCTGCACACACTAATCGGTGGGTATCATGTCACTTCTGCTATTTGCATTTGCAGAACCAGAGCTCATTTCAAAGAAAAAATCCTAAGTCTAGCACTATGAAGTCCCAAATCCTTCCAAATTCAACACCTGAACTCTGCAAAGCGTTTTTTAAAAATGAAAATAACTTGCTGCACACTTTATGCACAAGTGTCACACTCCATTTTGTATTCTTTTCTTCATCTGTGCTTTGACTTGACCTTTCAACATTCCACATTGTGTATTTTAATCCACTTCCTCCTAGAGACAGACCAACTTTTTCCCTCTTTGTAATATGCCTCACATATTCCACATGCTTTCCAACACAGAAGAATATTTTTGCAACTAGTTACACTCTAATAAACCACAGTCTGTTTACGTGACAAACCTAGTACACCCCAAGCTCTGGTGACAAATTTCTTTTACATTACCTTCAAAAGAAAAAGTAATGCGAAGTGGATTCAAAATACAGCTTCTGTTTTATCAAAGTATATTCCCTACCAACTTGTCTCTTTTGATTCCATGCAAGTTCAACAAATGGATTAGAATCTTCCCTGATAGGTCACAGTAGAAAAAACACCCCCAGCCCCTAGCTTCCCACCCGAGGAAGAAAAAGTCAATTAAATTACATGGCTAGCCGACATGCTTCCCAACTTCAATAATCCACAATTTATGCTAAGGCTTCTGCAGTCACCTGGAAGGACGCTTATTACCATTGGTCAAAGGATACAACAAGCTACATCCACTTCACTCATAAAAGCATCAAGTTGTACAACCACGCACTTGAAGAGTAAGCTCCCCCTGCTCCTCCCAAGGGGCTGAGAAACAGGTCCCAGGAGGTTTGAAATTAAGTACTGCAGCTTCTTGGCGCCAGGAAGGAGCTAGAATAAGTCTTACTACTTCTGTCTCCTAAAAAAAATGCAATGTTTTCCACGTAACTTTTCCAGTTAAGGGTTACTCTCACTCATCAGGGCAAGTTTACAAAGTTTGTGATTTCAGCTACTCTAAATATAATGCAGACTATATTTGTTTGTTGGGTTTTTTTTCCATAAATTAAGTAGAAAAGTTTTTAAAGCTTCTTTAAGGTAACTACTTCAGTAGAGAGGCTACGGTTTTGTCTGAACACTTAAAACGCTACAAAGGCTGTCTGAACACAATGCTCTGGAGTTGTAGACTATAAGAATCATGTTGAAGTTCTTCCCGTCAGTGAAAGTGACTCACTTCCCATCAATTTCAACTATACCGGGTTTTATAAGAACATCTGTTCCAATATTGCTTTATACAATTTTATCTAGAGATCACTGGCATTAACGGGATCTCCAAGGCATCATTCAGAGCGAGTTCAGGTGCCTGAACTCAAGCTCAGCATATCTTCTTCGCACAATACTTCTTAGAGGTGACAAATCTGGGATTAAGCAGTTAGAACAGCTATGAATTCCAGTCTAAAAAAACCCCAAAAATCAACAGCAGGACAACATGTCTGCATAGAATCATCAAATAGCCTGCCATAGGATTGCTATCTTCCAGATGTCTTTGCCTTCTCTGAAAGCTACGTAAGAAAGTCAGTATTACAAAAACACGATAAGGTAGCCAGAGGTGCAACAGGAAAGACTGTGAGCCTTACTGCATTTTAAGTTTTCACTGTCCTTCACTTCCTTTCACTGTCCTGGGCCATAGGATGAGCACAAACAGTTCACGCTGTGGTTGTACATGTTCAACAGCAAAGCGACAGCAAACTCAAAATTAAGACACTCAAGTGTGCTTTACTCTGTTGTCCCACATTACTCCAGTCACTTATGATACAGAAGTTCTAGAGATCTAAGCAAGCCGTGAAAACCATCATTTTATCCAGACAGCATTTCCAGAAACAGAAACACAAATGCAGCCTTTTATCCCCTTATGCAAAAGTAAAAATCTGCAGAAGACTTCATAGCACCTTCTTACTGGCAAAAGTCAGGTTCCTCACTATAATAACATTTACCAATTTCAGCACTTTTGCCATAAGCTCTGAAGCGTTGGTATGCACAATTATTCAGAAGTTGGAAACTTCAGAGATTTCCCTCTGGAAAACTTAAGCTTTCTTACTAAGAAAAAAGGGGAATATTGCTACTGCTGTTGCTGCACTTAGTTTTCAGTCCAAGTAGCAATCACTTTAGTTCCAAGTAACAAACCAGAGAAAAATAATTTATAAGCTTATATATAAAATATAAGCTTCAAGCCCTATATAGCCAAGTAGTATTACAAATTATTACTCTGAATCTGTTCTTACAGATGAGTGCTAGAGCTCCAGGCATGACTTTAGACGTAAGAAGAGAGAGCACGCCGTGCCCATCCTGGTAAGTCAACCCCACACTTAAATCACGAAACTTCATCGGGATTTAAAGATTGCATAACAACCCAAAAGATTAACACACACTGTAATGTGTTTGTAATGATAAATAAATTACAAATATCCTTTTTAAAATCCCTCTGACAAAAAGGAAACCTAAGTACTCGACACAACTACAGCTTCATTTGATGCAATATTAAAATTTTTGTCTTTGGCATATCTAATACTTTAGAGGAAAAGTTCCCTGCGTGTAGTTTTGTTCATAATGCAGAAAGTACTTCTGACAAGTACAGCATAACATCAGCATCTCATTTCAAAGACCAGATCTTTCTTATGCCAGGCAATACGAGAGAAAAGAAAGTGGGTTCTGTATTGGTCTCCAACATTGTAAATACAAGCATTGTAGATTTATAGAACAGTTTGAAGAACACTAAATAGTGTGTATTATTAATACAGGCCACTTCCAACACAACTGCATGAACCTGTCTGCTGCAAGAGAAGTGAAGAATAGCCCACTGAGCATCTCAAACCAACATTTGTGAGATTACATGACAGGAGTCACATTTGGTTCCAGTCTCATACGGACTTTCTGCAGCTTTCAGGCACATTTAAGATAAATAAAATCAACTCCAAACTACATTCTACATGTTAAACAATAGTTGCACTTTGCTCAGAACACAGATGTTTCGGCAGACAATTTTTTAAAAAGCAGTATTTTTTTTCTCCATGCACACAAACATTTTTACATGCAGTACCACATGACATATGCTTGTGAAAGATTCAGAAGAAAATATGCTTGCCCCAAACACGTTAGCTTTTTCTTACTTCTCAGTATTAGCAATACCACCTGGCAGTAACTCAGTTGACTAAATCTTACACAAAGAAAATTCCAATGCAATTCCCAGTTCTGCAAACATACACATATAAGGAACTGCTTACATAATAATTTATATAAAATAGCTTTACAAATTCAAGACTTCTGTATCCTTGTGAAGGCATGTTTTACTATGAATTCAAACTGCAATTATACAGAGCCAGAAAGTGGAACTAAGAACCCAAAGCTGTTTAAGAAAGAAAGAAAGCCTACTCAAAGAACTTCATGTGCAGGTTAAGAGCTTCAGTTAACAGAAATACTAGACTAGAGGCAAAAAAGAAAGTACAGCAGCCTAACTGATTGTTTCAGTTCTGGGTTGTGTGTGAGAAACTAACTACAGCCTAAGTGTTAGCTTCAGATTAAAAAAAAAAAAAAAAAGATTAAGCTAGTATTCTAAAAACCTGGACAGCAAAGAAAAAAGCTTATAACAAGATACAGGAGTTCTTCCAAATGGTTCACCAGCGGCCAACCTGTTAGTCCCCCGATTCCAGTGACCTATTCTCAGAGCACTGGCTTCTCCTTGGGGATTTTCGATACTTCACTCACTGTTGCCATGACGACAGCTTCATCTTTATGTACCACTCCACATCACCCAGGCTTTGGTAAATGTAGCTGGTCGCTGTATAGTCGGTTGCAAGGGAAAAAAGAGTTGAAGTTAATAACGTGTACAGATATTATGTAATTGTAATCTTGTAAAAAGTACAGAAAAATGTTTACATCCTGCTTGTTAAAAAAAAAAAGGTAAGCCTGAATGTCAGACTTCAGCATTTTTAAGATTAATTTCATGCAGATTCACTCAGAATCTCAGAGTAACAATACCCATCTCTCCAGAAAATAATGGGTAGAAGTGCACGATTTCTCTTGACATGATGCATTTTAGACACCATGTAACATGCACAAGTGACATTCTGATTTGGAACAGGCTAGCTGGAAAGATTTAAGTTCACAGGTTAAGTTCAGTTTCTCTGATCCTCCGCACAACACAAAGAAACACCTGATTTGTATTCTTATTGCAAAGAAAAGCATTGCATGTGATTAATTAGCCTTCACTGTCTGGATCAAGGCCAAGATATTAAGAATCACTGAACCAGCTTCAATAATTCCAATAACCAGACTCCCTTATCATAACTGTGGTAAGAAACAATACCACTGAATTCACATTCGGCCTAACCTCACAAAACTCTCTCAGGGCCACGAGAGATAACAACATTAAAAAAAACCAAACAACCAACAACAAAGCTAAGTTCCAAAGTAGAACACCGAATCATTCTTATTAAAAGCTAACTAGGAAAACATAAGCACAAGGCAGTAAAAGCAACTTTTAGATGCAACAGAAGCATAACCAGGATAAAGACACCAAGAAACAGCTGGCTTCCCTAAGGGGTTTCTACTATACTTCTCAGAAAAGGTTACACAACACCCAAGTTTGAACTCCTGCTGTAACCTGGTGCTACAAAGCAGAAAAATGAAAATCTTAAGAATCTAGCTGAAAACAAAATCCTTTTGTAACTACGGGATTACCTTACACTGTAAGCAATCGGCCACTAAAAGTAAAGCTACTTCATCACAGCTGACGTCTCCAATCTCACAGACTACAATACTGCTGCATGACAGATTTAAAGAAATTTTGCGTTTAATAGCAACTTAGAAAACTCCTTCCCTTCAACCATTCCTTGTTCCTTCCCATACAGCAAGTTAATTTGCTTTACACGAGAACATACATCACTTTACACACAAAAAAGCGGTATTAGGCACTCACAACTGAGAGCAGCTCTACAACTTAGCAGACAATTATCCAGATCTGCACACAGATCGGGTAAGCTTGCACTTCCAACTTCACCAACACAAGCACACGGTACCATGAAAAACACAAGTCTCACTTTTTGCAATTAAGGATGCCTTCAGCTTCCAAGACTCAATTACACAGTCCTTGTTGAAGCGGTGTCATTAAAGCTGCAAACACTGTAGGCCAAACCATACTTTTTTTCAGATACCTTCTAAAATTGCGTTTTCTAAAAGGTAATACTATCACCACTCAGAAAAGTTCAGCTTTCATATTTTGTTAACTGATGCTTTATTGGCACCATAACCACATTGGGATGGCTACATGCTAACAAGAGAAAAGCATTAAGACTACTGAATGTGGTAAAAAGTCTGGAGAACATACAGCAACCCACTAATTGGCTACTCATACCTAAAACTACCTTTCAAGAACTACAAGAGATCAAAAATCAATTAGCAGCAGACCTAAAACTACAACCACGGACCTAAAACTAGAACCAATACTCATGACTTGTAGCTATATAAATAATGAAAACGAGTCTACCAAGTCATCAAAAGTAACGGTGGAAGAAGTCAGCATTGAACTGTAATGCCTACATTGCAGCCAATGAGCATTCCCTTTTCAATTTCAGATCGTTGAACTTAGCCTGCAAAAATATTGTGAATTGGAAACTGCAGTGTACATTAGTGACAACAGATGCTTATGTTCATAACGAAGCTAATCTTACCTTTTCGCTCGTAACTGACGCAAATGATGAAACACGTTGATCACGTCCCTTATACGACGAGGCGCCTCTTCAATTTTCGATGCAAGATTGATGCAGGCCATAGCAACAATCTGAAAGGAAGCCCCGTTTCCGTAAGAAAACTACTTTTACTCCCGATAAGACTACAATTACACAACTAAAAAACACCCCGTGGCCAAAAGGCTCGCAGAGAGCAGCCTGTTTGGCGTGAGGCTGGCCAAATCCACCGGTCGCCAAGAACATTAGCGTGTTCTCCCTCCCCGTAACCTCCCCAGCCGCTTCCCCGCCAGGCCTCACCTCGAAGCTGTGCTTGACGAAGGACTTCGAATAGAAGAACCGATGAAACAGCACCTGCCCCGTCGCCATCGCCACCTACGAACGCAGAGAGGGTAGGAGGAAGAAGGAGCAGGGAGTCAGTTACCGGGCCCAGCCGCCGCCGCCGCCATTTTGTGTCAGGCACCAGCTGGCGCCGCCGCCTTTCCCCCCTCTCCCC